>JAACJT020023424.1:0-22823 GCA_009936485.2 Gymnarchus niloticus | reverse complement strand
CAGGGCGGCCTGGCGTGCTGTGGTCCATGGAGTCGCGAAGAGTCGGACACGACTGCGTGACTAAACAACAACAAATGTGATGTTTGTATTAATTTTTGAGATGGTTGATTTTTTATGTGGTAGCTTCTGGTTGAGTCCAGTTGCTTGACTGCCTATTTAAGGTAGAACCCTTGCTCAGTTTGAGAGAGAGGAGGGGTTATCTACCTGTTGTGACAGTACATAGGTTTGAAGTGCAGTATTTTTTTTGTTTATGGTTTTGGTGTAAATATTTTTTTTCTTTAGTTTAGGTTGCTTTTGGGTTTAGTGGATTTTGTTTATATGGTGCATGGTCACTGGATTGGGGAAAGGAAAAATAAAACTTTGGCATCACTGCCTTTTGGTGGACTTCAGTTTGTTGCATCACAAGGCTGTCCAGCAACAAGCACCAATCAAATTAGCCCTGTACTGTCAATGACCCTACTTAAATTTTATGATTGGTACAGGCTTCTGGTTTAATTCATATGTTTGTTAGTTTAACAAGATGCACTGTGACAAAGCACTTTACATAGTCCCAGGCCCAGAGTCCCCAGAGAGTAAGCCAAAGGCGTTAGTAGCCAGGAAAAACTCCCTCCGAAGGAAGAAACCTTGGCAGGAGCCAGACTCAAGGGGGAAGCCCATCCTCCTCTGGCTGGCACCGGGCTGGACAAATTCCTTAATACAAATAACAACAACAATGCTGAACAGTCAGGAGGACAACAAGGTATTAGAGGATGCAGTCCAGTGATCAGAGCAAGTTTGGTGGCTCAGAAGGCAGCAAGCCGGTCAGTGTGGACAGCTGAAGTGGAGGAAGGGCGTGGTAGGCCAGCAGACGATATGAGGATCTCTTGAATCCGAACCTCCGAAAGAAGCACCCCAAAGAGGGGGGTGCGGGGGAAAGAGAATGTGTATGAACAGCGCAGCAATTTAAGGCGGCAGAATATTTGGAAATAAAATAGCAAGAGCCCCGGCATAACTATATATGGCAGCATAACTATGAGGGAGAAACCAATGGGGACACTGGCACGAGGAATCCTTAAACACCAGCACTCCAACAACACAGTACATGCGAAGCAGAAGTGACAGCACTGACAGAACAGTTCATCCAAAGTCAATGGCACTGATTCCCACCCAGATCTACACCTCAGCCTATAGCCTATAGTTGGGGAGTGAGTAGCCACCTAAGGTCTCTGTAAGCTAGACTAAAGAGGTTTGTTTTAAGCCTAGACTTAAAGATAGAGAGTGAGTCAGAGTCCCGCACTGCTGTTAGAAGACCATTCCACAGCTGCGGAGCTCTGTAGGAGAATGCTCTCCAGTACAACATAGTAGATGCTATTTACAGCAAATATTTACAATTATTTAGAGACTATTTTACGCTTGGATGTGCCAAAGCACCTCCCAAGTCTTGCAGAGTGTCACATTATTAATGCATTCAGTCTCTTCGGTACTTTTAAGAGCTATGGGTAGCTTTACTAGAAAAATACTTCAGTTGGTAAATTAAAAACTCACCCACGTTAATCTTACTACTTTGAGGATTTTATACTAACCAAGCTACATTTTATGTCCGTGACTCTGGGGCAGGATAGCATGCTGTGTTTACCGTGCTGTTCCACTAGAGGGCAACATTGATCAGGGAAACTTCCTACAGTCAGCCTAAACAAACTGATAATCGAATACCGTTAATACGTTCACAGGTTTTCCTGATAAGTTTTAGTTTCCTAGAAATTGTACTTCACATCTGAAGTGTACAATAAACTGGCCTTCAAGGCATGAGATTTAACAGCGTCATATCATCTCTTTCTTCTTCCTCTGTGTGTGTTTGTCTCCTTCTGTCTAACTCTTCTACTACCTGACTCTATCGCTCTGTTTCTCCCTGTCTATCTGTTACTCTTTGTCTGTGCGTGTGTCTCTCTCTTTCTCCTCCCTCTGTGTGTGTTTGTGTGTGTATCTGTCTGTCTCTCTGTCTGTTTGTCTGGCTGCCTGTCTGTCTGTCTCTTTCTTTGTCTGTTTCTCTCTCTGTATACGCATGTGTGTGACCATGGACAGTATTCCTGGTTCACCATTAAATGGTTTAGAGGGCCCTTGGGCACCTCCTCACCTGATTTCCTTACAGCTCAGGGACTGAGTCACCATGATGGGATTAAGAGTTCTTGAAAATGTTACCCAATGCCCACTGAGTGTGGGGTTGTCTGTTGGCTCAGCCAAGCTGTAGCCCTCCCGGGTCAGACAGAAGCTCAGACCACAGCATTTGATGTGCTTGTTATCTTGTTCCCTCCGTGTTCATAATGTGTGAGCACAGCTGTGTGACTGCCTGAGGCTGATGAAGGCTTCGAAGGCCTCCACTGGCAGGGTTAATTTGTCTATAAACCTAACACTAGCAGCTTCATGGTTCTGGGATTTAATCCCCCATGTGTGATGGGAGAGGCCTACAAAAGTGTAAACCATCTGAAGCTTGTTCTCTGTGTGCAGTCTCAGCGTTGAGTTCACTCCATAAAGCCTGATACTAAACGAGCTGCTGCAGGCGAAAATGGGGTTAAAACGAAATTGGTGCTGAATGTTAAAAAATACTGTCTCCTCACAGGTCTCTCCATTGCGTTTATAGAGTTAGAACTGAAATATGGAAGTATTAGTGTGTTCAAGGCCTTTTTACCCTGTGCACCTAAGTGTATGTGGGCCTTCAGCAGCCAGGCTGTTTCCATTCTGAGCAATGTGGGGGTGACAGTTCTGGGAGATGATCTGCCCATCAGCTGCCAGGTGTACAGTCAGAATGTCGTGCTCCACCCCCCAAGGTACAGGCCATAGGTTCCTGACATGCAGGTTACTGTGACAGAACATGCTGTATTTTTGAAAGGATTTGGTATGTAGTTAGATGTTCTCTGCATACTTTATGTTTTAGGGTTCCATTTCGTAGACTCCTGTGTATCACAGCTGACTCCAGGTTTCCCTGAAGAGGCCATGCAGGCCTGAGACCGGTCAGTAACAGAACTTTCATAACGGTGTGTTAAAAAGCAGACTCCAATTGACAGCTGACCATTCTAGGCTGTTCGCAGAACTGGAATTCCTGGTTCAGTTTTGACTTGGCAGACCTGTGTGATTTGTGTCATCTATGCCTGGCTGGGTCACCAGAGGCTGGTGGTGGCAGGTTATTTCCACCAGCACCGCTATCTAGGACGATATCCGGGCTCGGCATCAGTCGGCTGGCACCATGACAACCTCGTTAAATTGTAATTTCTCCAGCCCAGCTCCTGCCATGATTCCGGAGTGCTAAAAGCCTATGCTGCTGCAACGACTTGACAGGCCACCACCCCACCCCACGCCCCACCACCTACTCGACGGCCCAGCAGCACATGCTATTTCAATTACAGGGCCCCTGCTTGGTCCCACCCTCCAGTCCTACGACTGACTGCTCCAGCGGTCTGGGGTAATCTGGCTGCTGGGTCCCACTGTTTACGGCAGTGTCCTTCAATTCTGGAGGAAATCCATGCTGTTCATGTGGGGGAGGCGAGGTGGCTTGACAGCTACCTCCCAGGAGGCCTCCACCCCCATGGCGACTCAAGGCAGTAATGCGCTGAGCCCTTTACCCATAATGCACAGTTGTATCCTTGAATCCCTGGGGCTCTGGATTAAACCTAACAGCCAAGGTACTTAAAGTGAATTTTTGCATTTAAAATCCCCAGGTGTGGGGACAACCTGTGAATTGTGTCCCTCCAGATATAATTGTCTGATATTTTTCCTGTTTAAGAGAGCAGTTGGTTTAACACTAGTGATACTGGACGCCTACCCTTAGGGGACAAATTGTGCTTTGCATGTTTGACATTTTTAGACTTGTAAATGGTACCTTTTACACCCCCCAGCAGATGTATGGGGTTCTTGTTCCAATAAATTCTCCTCTCAAACAATGAAATGGCACTCGTGTAATCTCTGACAAGTTTGGGAAGGCAATAAATGGTTCTAAATGATGCCTTGCATTTACATTCATCTACATAAATGATACAATTGTTTTGGATGTCATGGTACATTCTTGCATCAAGGATACAACAGCAGAATAACAAGATAATAGTTTAGAGAGATTTACTGTATCTCAGCCTCCATCTACAATATCAGATTTTCAGTGGGTTTCATATCCATTATCCATTATTCCATTATTGGTAATATGACATGTAGGCAGTAGTGAAACATTAGATTTGAAAGTGTTTAGCCTAGGTGTATGCAAACATTGACCAGGTATCTTTCTTGTGACAGTGTCATGCAGATCTGTGATCTTCTGAAGATGAGTAGTGTGTGTTTGATGAAGAAGCCCTCAGTGTGATTTAAAGGTTGTCTGGTAACACAGTAAAATCACAGGCTGTGATGTCACAGGGAGGTAGCTAATGAAAGCTGCTTCATTCCAGGCGTGTGCCTGCCGTTCCTCAGCCGTCGCCTTGGTGGAAGTCGGTGCAGTTGATTTGCTGCCATGCCTGTCACAATGCGTTTGGTTATGCCGGTGTGCTTTGCATATTCCTGTCCAGTTATTCAGCTATCTTTGTGTTGTATTGCATTTCTCTTCAAGGGAGCAGGCAGCTGTGTTCTTAGTGTTTTTGTTTTTTTAAATTTTGCCCTTCTGTGATTTAATAAAAACATGAAATCGGTACTCTTTCATTTGGTTCCAACTAGCCTGTCATTCCACCATGGTTTTTACTTCATTCTTAAGCTTGGTTCTGTTGAGTTATTGTTCACACCAATATATTGCCTGGTTTACGATCCTTCAGACAGCCTCCGGCGTTTCCATAATAAAAGAACCATTAGATGGGGAATCCTGTAATTTGCCGTGTTCTCAGCCCAACCGATTTTGTCGTGCCTTCAGTCCATCCCACCATACTTGAGGTGGAAACAGTTTATCGAGATGCCCAGTCTCCAGCAATGACGTGCAAGATTAATGACAACGTCAGCCGAGACCCCCGAACGCAGTGTCTTGTGGTGTGGTCGAAGGTCATGCCTATGCAGCAGTTCTAACCGAAAGTGTTGAGTGGTTTTCTTGTCGTGTCGTCTTGGCTGTAGGTCCTCTGGCACCCCGCTAGGGGCGTGTGACATGGGTGTGTGATGAATCAGCTCCAATGGGCCACCTGTACTCTTTCTCTCAACATGTCTCACTCTCCTTTATGTTCTGCCCCACCTGCCATGCATGTGAAATGTGTGCCTTTTCTGCCCCTTTGATAGCAGCTGACATTTCTCTGGGGTTGTGCTTCTCAAACCAATGTGTGACCATGCAGGCTGGAGCTACAGTCCTGAACCAGCCTAATTAGACATCTTCACCGTGGTCCTCTGGCTTGTCCATGTGCCTCTGCCATAGTTTCACCATTCCTCATTCCCCGCTCTTTCGATCGTTTGGTTTGATGCTTTGCATTTTTGTTTATTGTCTTTTCTACAAAAGTTTTTGAACCTCTCTATTTGGTCCTTAGTCATGTTTTGTGATTTGAAAATCCCTTCTGGTCGGTTCACCTTGCTATGAAAGCTAGCCTGCACTTGGAACTGGTCCCTCACTAGATGCACTTCATAATCAAAATATACTTTATTGTTCCCTTAGAAAAATTTGTTTTGAATTCAACATCAGCATATATGTCTATTGACAGGCACTGTTTACATATCTTATTCAGCCATATTTATGTATTCAAAATAACCCGAAAACCAGACGAGAAGGTAATTCTAAGCCATTTTGGTGAGAATTGCCTCATCAAGCCCTGCAGAGAACAATCATGAGTATTTAAGACCTTTACAGTACTTTTATACCAGGCCAAGCCCAGTGTCTGTAATAATGTGAACAACATGAAGAATGGGCTGAACACTTTCATGTCTTTGCAGAATCTGGTTGACATTTTACCCCTAACTCTGCCTCATGAATCTATTACGTGGGGCATATACAGCTGTAACATCCTGAGAGGTGCTTTTGTGAACCCAGGAACCCAGACACTTATTAGGATTAGTGTGTGGCATGGCTCAAACCCTTTGAGCTGAGAACCTCATGGGTAATAATGAGGGAAAAACAGACCACGTTTTTACTGCTAATGATTTCACCGCCATGCTGGGCTTGGTGATTTCATGGACAACCTACTGCGTCTCCTCAGATGGGGTGCCAGGCAGCCACAACTGATCCTCCATGCAGGGGCCTGCCGGTACCAGGGTGGGGTCTCGTATCTCCCTAGGGAGCAAGAGACAGAGGGGGTCCTCAGAGGTGCACACTGCCAGTCATAGCTGCTTGATGTTCTGTCTGGTCTCCCTTATCCTCGCATTTACATTTACAGCCCCATCCGGAGTCCTGGTCATTTTTAGAGAAAGGCAGTAACAATGAGGACCTATAGGGACAAAAAAACCAATCCAATTATTAATTCTATCTTTGTAACCTTGTTTATGTGTTATGCAATAAGCAGCGCTTGCTGAGAAATGGATGATGACTTTGCACATATACTGTAGGCAGCTGCAGATAGGTTCAGTTATGTCTTCTGTTGTAATGCATTTGCACACTATAATCTTTATATATTTTTAATGTCTGTCTGCTGCTAACCCAGCATCAGCTGAAGACAACGTTCCTGGGGTTGCCTTCGAATGCTGGTTGATGTCATTGTTCAGTGGTTAGGGTTAAGTCACCCTGGTAAACTGGCATATCCCATGAGCCCTGTTATCACATTCAGCCGGTCACACAGGGCACGGCGCTGTCATCTCTGTGTGCTCTGTGCCTGTAATTAGCACAGAATGACACGCCTACAATCCTCCATGTCTTTTTGCACTTTAATTACCTCAGTATCCAGTTACAGAACAGAGTGTTCCTCATCGTACATGAGGGGCTCTTCAGGGAAATTAAGAGTGTGTGTGTGCGTGTTTGCATGTGTGAGTGCGAGGTGAGACAGATATTGGCCAGTATGTTTAAACACTTTACAGACGTTCAGACTTTTCTCTGCCATTTTAAGGCTGCCGTAGCTCATTCCTCACATGTGCTGACATGGATTTTGAGGCTGAACACAGCCTCCTCTGAGATGATGGAGAGGTGAAAATTGAACTGAGAAGTGACCCTGAGACAGACCTCGCCCAAAAAATAAACTGATCATTTAACTGTTAATGACCTGGAAACCACTAATGGCTCTGTGACTGACATCCCTGGCTTACAAATGTACAAATTAGTCAGACCATGGAACCTGGACAAACTGCTTTCATTTTGTGCTTCTTTCAGAGAGAGCAGCCAGGAGTTCAAGCTGGTTGAGCCAGAGGGGGACCTCTGTGGTCCACTTGAAGAACTTCCTCTTCTTGTGTATCCCCAGGAGGATATGGGTGAGGGGCTCCTGTGACCATCTTCCTGGGGCTACTTTCCACTCTGCAGGACGCAGCTCCCACTTGACACTCATCCTCTGAATCATTGAAGGTTATTAATCTGGCACCTTGAGATGGTTCCTGAAGTCTGAATCACTTAAGGTGTGATCACATTTTGTCAGAGGTGAACAGAGTTTCCCAGTATGTATGAAACTCTATGGTACTCTGCTAATCATTTCAAAAGCGTTTGGTTTTTAAAAATAAAAGGCAGGGGATAGTTTGGAAGCTTTTAACACCCTATTATATCACATATTTGGTGGGGTCACCAATTAGTAGCATGAGAAAGGCCATCTGTTTATTTCACTTCTGCACAAAAAGCGAACACATTGACACAGAAGAGCACTCCCTGCTGGCATCAAAAGCCGGCCATCTCCAGCTGCTCTATTCTGACTCCCCTAAACAAATCAAAGAAATAATTTTCAAACCATTTTGAATTTAACTGACCACACCAGGTCAATTTAGGTTTTTTTTTTTTTTTTGTATTTGTGTGTATTTATGCAAATAACCACAACTCACTACAGTCATTTCCTGTCCAGAGGATTTGACAAGAGCCCCTCACTAAACTCGCTCCATGATATTGTTCACCTTGTAAAATGTCACCTGGCATGCAGCGTGACCTCGAATGCCAGCAGATGCTTCATCATCCAATAAAAACCAGCTATTTTCTTGGGACGGATTCCCAGGCTTTGGCATGAAGACAAGGAGACGGGGAAACATGGAAAAGCAGAAGTGAGTCAAGTAGGGAAAGAAATGAGGAATAAGCTGATCCTTACATGACATTTACTTAGCAGAGGCTTTGGCCAAAGGCAGTGTATAAGTGAGGAAAGCTTGCGGTCAGAGAGCAGGGTCAGATAGTATCCCTGGAGCAATTTTTGGGATTAAGGGCCTCATTCAAGGACCCAGCAGTGATATTACTGTAGCAGCTGTAGAATTCAAACCCACTACCCTTCAGACACAGACATGGAGCACTACCTTGCTGTGCTACACACCTCCCCTCTGAATAGTGCTGTCTACCACATTTTCATTTTAACCAGTGAACTTTACTGTCGACAGTAATGGTAGTGAGTAATGCAGAGAGTCTCAGGGTGCCTGACGCAATGTTTTGCTGTTTCATCAACTGTTCTGAGGTTGTAATTGGTCTTTAGGTGGGCTGAACGGGGCTTTGGTGAGAAGGGGAGAGAAAGAGAATTCACCATCACCGAGCTGCTGTTAATGTGGGGAAGGGGAAGAAGGTCAGGGAAGCACAGTCTGCTTCATACTTTCAAGTGGAGCATGATTGTGTCTCCACCCCACATGATGACGTACACCACCCTACAGCAAGTGAAACATTTAGTTTGAACCACTCTAGGTATCTAACTTTAAACCCCCTGAAATATATTTAAAGTCTAAAAAATTGCTTTCCCTGCTATTAACAGTATAAAATACAATTTGCCTGTATTAGCAGTGCATAACATGAGAAATGAGATTTTTAGGCTAAGATCTATTCAAGATCTATTTATCTTCCAATAACCTTGTTTCAAGATATCGAGAGATAAAGTGAAACTCCTCAAATGCCCAGCAGAGCTAGGTTTATTTTCATCCAGGTCAGGTGTCCAATTTTTAGAGGTGATTCCTCATGAGGTTAGGCATAGGTTTTATACTAATAAATTTCACTGTCAGTGTGGTGGGTAGGCCTTCAGGAATGTGAAAGCCTCTTCTAAGCTGTAACAAAGTAAATTGAGAATGACTTAGCAGACCCCGTAGTGCAGAGAATTCGCAGAATCTGCATTGTTTAAAAGCAATGCCGATCACAGTGCTTGTCTCTGTGCGGATGGCTTTCGACGGGCTTAAATCATGAAATCGCCATGGAAACAATTGCAGGGGTGTCCTGGGATCCTCCTTGCTTCTTTTTTTCAGTTTGGGATTTTAACCCATTTCTCCCCCCTGAAGATTCACTTGGTCTGCCATCGGTTCCTAGCAGGGTGCAGGTGACTGAGAACAGTTGGCTAGAGCATGTGATATAATAGGGGGCGGAGCTCAGAGTTGATGATGTCAGCACCACAAGAAAGGTGCAGTCATCTTTCGTTTAACATTCTCCACGTGCTTTAGCCGTGTTTGGGGAAGAAGCACTGATTCCAGGTCATATTCCTAGCAGCTTCCACTGCACCATGATATGAAAGGGGCACTTTATTAGGGAGTAGAGGAGTACCTAAAAATACCCCACCAGTCTCCAGCTCTGCAGCAGTCGGCTCCCTACCCTTTTTCGCTTAATGACGGTCATAATGACTCCACCTGCCAATATAAACTTCTCCTCCTCCTAATTTCACTGTCCTCATTCCCACGGTCATATATCTGCCCCAAGAGAGCCGTGTGGTCGTTGTGTAGGCATGCAGGAAGCCTGATGTGGCACCATTACAATGACGATGTTCTGCATAAGAGCGCTGGGTCAATTTAGGAGCGAAGCCAGGAAATCCAAGCATTCATGGATTATTACACAAGCATGATAATCAAACCAAATCAAATGGGTTTCGATGCATCTCAAAATGAGAATGATGGACATGGTGCCTGTTGGGACATCAGAAACCTCTTTTGTTTTTTGCTGTGTGTTTATGTTCTGCCTTTCAGCCTCGCAGGGTGGCCTGGGCACAAGACAGTTAACCCCTTCACCCCCATTGTACTCCGCTTTGCACTGATAAAAGCTTCACCCATATTCTTTGACAGGTGATGGAGAGTTTCTATACACGTCCCATGTAACCCAGCAGGTTATGGGTTTAAATTCCAAAAGGGAACCACCCGCTTCATGTCTCGCTATCCATTCATAGGCGATCCTTCAGTTCAGTGGAAGCAAAATAAAGTTACTGCTTTTAAAAACGTTGTCGGGATGGTGAGTTTTTATCACCGGCTTTACAGTGGTGTCAGAAGTGGAATGGAAGCATTCGACCTCTGTCCCAACTCGGAAAAGTGTCCAGCGAGAACACTCCCATCCCTTGGGGAAATAGAGGCCTGGATTGCGGCGTTACAGCACAACTATCATGCACTTGGAGATCGGTGGATGGGCACTCAAAAAATGGCAGCGCCTGGCAAGAATATCTCCGTGCAGGCAGAGCCCGGGGCGCTGTTTGAAGAGGACGGCAGCTACGGAATCCCCACTACCTGCAGAGCTTGGAAACCCACCCTTCAGCCCCATTTGCCGCCGCATAAAGCTGTGCACCCTTTGGGTGAGTGCTGAAGCTGCCCGGGACAGGGTGGGGAGGCCCAGCCAATGGCCGTGCCTGCAAGTTTGATAATCAGCACGGTGAAGCTCCTGAAGAACAGTGGAGAGGGGACCTGGGAGGTCTACGAGGAGCAGTTGGCAGAGATCTACGGCTGGATAGCAGAGATCGCAGTGGTCCATCTGGCGATGCTGTTGGAGGGGAGTGCCCAGCAGGCCCGGTTAGACGTTCGCCCCCAAGAGCAGGCACAGCTGCAGGCACAGTGTCAAGTGCTGCGCCGGGGGTTCGGAGCACACCCAGCCCTATCTCGCCTGAGGCTGTTGCTTAAGAGCCACAGCCAGCAGCGCAGAGAAATGTTAGGTGTCCTGGCTGCCGACATGGAGACTTTAGCCAGGCAAGCGTACCCGGACTATGCTGAGCGGGTTCAGACCGACCTGGCACTGCAGGCCTTTCTGAAGGCCATTCTACCAGGGGCATTCCGGCAGCACCTGGACATCTCAGTGCCCTGGCAGAGGCTGAGCATGTCGAGCCTTTCCTGGCTCATGGTGTCTCCCTCAGTCATAGCTAGCATTGTCGCACCCTAAAGGTAAAGGCAGAGGATGATGGGGCAAACCTGGAAGAACGCTGGACGGAGGCTGGGCAGAGAGCAAGGCACATGATGTGTTGGCATTGCCGGAAACCAGGACGCCGTGCCACACAGTGTCCAGAACCACACCCAGCACCTTCGGGAAACTTCAGGGGGGCTGCACAATGAGGGGACCGTTATCCAGAAACCCATGTAACCCACTGCCACCCATTGTCCATTCTGTGGGACGCATTGGAGACATGGGGAGTTACTGCTTAAAGTTACTGCTTGTAAAAACGTTGTTGGGATGGCTAGTTTTGAACTCCAGCTTTACAGTATAATCATCTTCAACAGGATTGACACAGGTGGATAATATAACACTTTTAATAAATGTAACCCCTGAAATTACTCACCTGCAGTGAGACCGTGAGTCTGAAAACTCATTGGCCAGCAATGGTAATATCAGGCGAAAAGGTTATGAACAATACATTACTCAAAAGTAGCATTTCATGGGGCATGAGTCCACAGCGTGTGAACATACATCTCTCGCCTGAAGCTGAGAAGCCTTAAGCCCACTAACCTCTAGCTGAGTCAACTGCTGGTTTTATTTGCTGGACTCTTTCATGACATTATACAGCCGTACAGTTTGTTCTCAGTATCAAGTGACAGACTGTAGTGAAACTGTAACAATGGATTTCTGATTGCAGTTGGCTAATTTACTCTTGACATCTTGGTTTTGACCTTTACACAGACCATAGAAAACGTTCCTGAGACACCTGGAGCACTTGTGGAGCACCCATTGAAGAGTCATCACACAAAGTGCCTTCTCTGCAGTTTATGTCCCATATTTGGTTTCTAAGTGACCTGTAAAAATCTACCCAAGGTAAAATGCCTACTTATGTTCAAGTTTCTGCTCCTTTAAGTATATTTCACTGTACAAACTGTTAGATGAGGTCTGACAGGGATGAGACTCGGTCTTGTGAAAATTTCGGACAATTTTGGAGGCTTCTTCCTCCTGAGGGAGTTTTTCCTTGCCACTCTTGCCTTTGGCTTACTCTCTGGGGACCCTGGGCCCAGGACTATGTAAAATGCTTTGTGCAGTGCTTCTTGTTAAAGTTGCTATATGAATAAAACTGAATTGACTAAAATCAAATTTGATGCAAATGACGAGGATGATGAGATCCCAGCATGGCTCCTAGAAGGAAAGCCAGTCGTCATGGCATGTTTCTCCATCATCTTCCTACAGCACTTCTTCCTTATCAGTGGCAGGGCTGGGCAAGGAGATGGTAATAATAACGGGTAAGGAGCAGCTGGTATCTCTGCTTCACAGCCAACACGGAGTGGGATGTCACTATGATTAGCTGCATGGCTGATGTAGATTCCTGTCCAGCTGTGGGATTGTTGATCTCTCTTTGGTTCTGAGCTGCTCTGCAGGTAGAGAGGTCCAAGGAACAGGCACTGCCTGTCTCCCACATCCGCTCAACATGGATCTGGGAACTCTAGCACCTTAATAAATTTCCATCTGATATAATGGACTGCTACTGGTCTCCGGATTAAATTAAGATTTCTATATGAGGCTTCTGATGCTCCTAACGGTGGGTGTGATTTTCACATGTGAGAGGAGTTTTTGTATGGAAATTAAATCAGGATTTTATGTTCAGTGGTACATTAGGCTATGGTTTGAAAAGTGGCCTTTTAATCTGTGCACTCTTCCTACCTCAGCTTGTGGTTTTAAATGCTTCTTGCTGATTGATTCCAAGGCAGCCTTAGTGCAACGCTGTGAGTTTTCTCATCCCTGTCATCTTCTTCATTATTGGGGTTCCCGGCTCCCAATTTGCCTTCCTTAGAAGAAAAGACAAGAAACAGTCTCAGGACCGTTGAGCTGAAAGCCGCTACATTTGTAAAGACGGCAGGAGGGGGCTGTAATGTCAAAGCATTATTGCCATTGTCTGCTGTCAAGCTGTTTTATGATGTTTACATTCTTCAGCAGCACCCTCAGATAGAGGCGTTGGAGGGACTGGGACAAGGCAAAAATCACTCTGTTTTAATCTCTGTGGAGGGCCAGTCGGACATCTCACTCCAGAGGCAGAATGGCAGAGGGCTTTAAGGGGGGGTCTTGTGGATATTATGCCCCTGTTCTCAAAATAGGAGGTTTTCACGCTCAAGCTGGAGAAGAGTAACAGATGGGGGGGGTAAGGGAAATTGGACCGTGTCAGTGTCAAGCAGGAGAGGCTAAACCGCTTATTTTTGCCACTCTAGCCTGGCATAAATGCAGCCCATATTGAACCCGTCTGTTGCATGAACCCCTCCTCATGTGTCAAGTCTCACAACAATTCCTCTTCTTGTCAGTTAAATTCATGGCATTCACCCACAGAAACATTCACACCCTTTTCAGTAGTTTATGAATTTTCGGTATGCATATGTTGTTAAAGCACATCAAAATTTTTGCATACACTTTTAATGGGACACAACTTCAGGCAAGGTATTTTTTAAATCATCTTTCTGGAAGAGTTTCAATCTTATGATTGCAGCACCTGTTACATGATTCTTGTTCATTGTACAGATTGTTTAAAGGAGAATTTTCTAACTCTATATTTATCTTGTGTGCATGTAGTATGCTTGTATTTTCATCCATCCAATAAAAAAGTGTTTAGAGCCCAGCTGAGAATGTATTAGACCCAGGATATGGCACATTCTAGCGCTGAAGCATCCCGTGATGCACTCCATGTGGATAATCACTTTGGTCATCAAGTCGATGTGAACACTTTGCATCCCACCAGAGGCCCTGCATTTGCAGTGTTTGTCGCTATCCGAGTATCTGTATGTGGCTTTTAACTGCTCCTGGACTTTCTTGGAGAAGCTAGCAGAGAGCAACACCAGATAGGAGTATCATGGGTAACCGAAACTCAGGTTGCCAATTATGATGGAGAGGAGCATTATGGGTGACTGGCATTTATATGTAGATCGCCTATCTTGCCTATGAAGAATATTATGGGTAACTGGAGCTCAGGTTGTTATCACTGCTGGATTAGCTGCCGTACCTTTGTTCCAAGGCATTGTGGGAAAACCAGCTGTCTGCTGACACAGCTCATTTTGGGGTGGTGCTGTAGCTTCACCTTCCATCCACTTAATGTTCCTGAGGTGACTTCTACAATCTGCTCTGGAGATGATGCTTGAAGTCTGTGTAGTGCTTAAAAAAGTACTGCTGTTACCAGATCCAAACTGGTAACTGCTGTTTTGCCTTTCATGCAAGGTACCAAGTGAAATTGCGTTTACACTTGTCCTGCAAGTTATGTGAATAAACTCTGACTATTCTGTATTAAAGCTACTTAACAGGTGATCTTGCACTTAAAGAACTTTTCACTGCTCTCCAGCTTTTCCTCTCAGCTCTTCTGCCCTTCTTTCCAGACTGTCACATTTTCTTATCACTGTTGTTTTCTCCCCTCCCCCCCACAGTAAACCCTTTTGTGGTTTCCCTGAGATTTATTTGTCTGAGTCTTATCTCCCCCCGACACTGTGATTCTGCTCCCTCTGGAACGAGTGAAAGAAAGATTAATTTGTTCTGCGTTCTTCCAGCTGACGGCCTCGGTTAGCCTTTACTCGTGCAAGTCACGTCTAAGAAGCCAGGTACTCAAGCTGCTTCCATTGCATTTTAAGTTGTAAAAAAGGTTTTGCTGTTGTACCTTGAGACGGCTATCTAACCTGACCTGCTCCTCTTAAATACACAGATGTATAACTGGGGAACACTTTTATTTTGTACTAGAGAGGTATCACAGCATAAGCATAATTACAAAATGATCTGGAAAGAGTTTAAGATGAGTTACTGCTGGGAGATGTCATTTATCTGCATGGAAGCTGACGTGCCATTCAATTTGAGATTGTAAAGCTGATCATCGTTCTAATTTAGATAGGTTCAGATTAAAGTTCCCTCATGACAAAGAAACCGTTAAATGCAAAATACATTTAAGCAGAAACTCCCAAACGACTAGTAAGGTTTCCACGTAGTCCTCCACATGCTGTTTTCCTTGAAGTTCCATTCAAAGGTGCTCTCTGAATTAGTAGGTTACCTTAAGCCCGCCTGGAAAACAATAGATTAGCTTGTAGTCTTCAAAGCATCTTTAATTTTAGACACAGGACAGCAGTACTAACTGGGATGTCTTCTTGTGAAGAATATCAATGGAGCCGTTTAACGCCAGCCGGTTGGCAAGTGGGAAAATGTGTAGAAGAGAGCAAGTTACGCTGGACAAGGTGACAAGGCGCCATGATTAAAAAAGGCTTTCCTGCATTCCACCGGAATTCCAACAGCTTATTAAATGAGCAGTGTTTGACCATCCTCGCATCAGCTGCGGTGAATAAGGCTGCAGAAAACGTGGCCAGTTAAACTCTTGTTTTCATGGGTCCCTTATTGAGACAAGTGTCCATGGAAATACAAACAGGCTGGACTCACGGATCAGGAATGTGAGTAGGAGGAAGTTCTTCACAAGCCATACAATTTGCTTGGCTTTTTTTGAGAATTACAGCTTTTTGCTGTAATTCTCCATGTCTTCTCCTGCCCGTTTGCGTCAGTCTGCATGGCTGCAGGTGCACTGTGCTCTCCAGTGTGATGATTTATCAATGGGGTCTGAGTTACCGGCTCGGTTCCTCCCAGCATCTCTCAAAAATATATGGGGATGCGAACCCTGGGGGACGGCATGGCTGCACATGCAGCAAGCATGTGGTCCGACCCTTGGGGCAGCAGGAAGAACCCATTGTGCAGAGGGAGATTTCCATGGTCCAGCGAGCAGTGTTTTGGGGAAACAGCAGGAGTGTGAATGTTCACAGCATGAAATGACATGCGGCCACCAGAGATGAGGATTAGTGGCTGTAAACAGAAGCTCAAAGACAGGGTTTCACCTGAGATCACAGCTTCTTCATCTTTAGATGTCTGTGAGGTCAGGCGATTCACCAACCCAGCTCTACTTAGCCATGCACCAACAGTCATCACTGATACACATTTTCTGTGTTTTGGCCATGTGATCCAAAGCACTGATGGCTTCAGCTTTGCTAGTGTGTTACTATGGATTTTCTCAGGTTGCTCCATCAGGGAGGAGTCAGGGCCTTTTGAATATTCCTTTACTGAGAATGGAAATGCACCATTCACACAACATTGGACAAGTATACAGTGTTAAGTCTCTAAGTGGAAATAGGTGTGGAACGTGAAGAAGTGCCAATCTCCTGGTGTAGTTATCATGGGAAAATTCTCACTCCCCCCCACCTCCGAACATTAGCTGTCTGTTAGGACAGCCAGAAATGAACAGCTGGTCAGCCTATGGTGTTCCTGTTTCCATAGAGACTTCAATCCACAAGTACTGAGGCTGGGGGGGACTCATTCTACAGGGGGCTGGCAGGCGTTCCCCGTAAGCTCCAGCTTTCCCACCACCCTTTAATGTCTACGTGTGTATGTGTGAGAATTACAGGAAGTTCTGCCTTCTGCCGTCTGGTTGCCCAGTCTGGACCGCACATCAATCAGCTGAGTCTGACACCCAGGTGCCCAACCTTTAGATGCCTCGTTTGCTTCTGGCCTAACAAACAGCAGAAGGCTTGGCACTTCATTATCTGCCCAACATCGTGCCTCCTGCATCCTTGCTTCTACTAGCCAGCCATTTAATGGTCCTTAGCCCTAGGCCAACCATTCATTAACATCTCCCTCCACACCAGCTGAATCACCCAACATCTGTCAGAACTGCTGAGTCATGCTACCTGTTCTGGACATTCAAGACCCAGCCCTCTGGGTCATTCACTAATGCCCAGATTGGGATGCAATTAACTGCTAATATATCACAAGTGAACATTTTACCACTATGATGCTATGTCATTTTTAACTCAGTCTGGCTAATTTGTTCCCGGTAAGAAAATGTGAGTGAATAAAATGTAACCTGTAAACTCTTATTGTGTTAATATCTGCCCTTCCTGCCTGTGGCAATACAGCCATAGTGACTTGGCACTGATTTCTTACCAGGTGTAGTTTCCTGTAATCCCCAGGAGGAGGTGATAGTGCACCCTTATCCAGCAGGAAGTCCCATTTGGCAGCAAGCTCAGAATCACATCCGCAAAGGTGCTAGCTGCAGTTTGCACACCTCATCAGCACAGAGAATGGAAAATCACATTTTTCTCCCCACCCCAAAAGAAACTCTTCACACGTGTGAAGTGAGGAGTGTGAAGACCCAGAGAGGGAGCTGTCCACTGCCTCGTAATACTATTATAGAATGGAGGCATGAAGGTAATAATGCGATAATATGACTTAAGTGTGTGGGAAGAAAAACGATCCTCTAGTTACTTCTCCTCACAGACCTAGGGTGCAAGGGACCAGTATGAAAGCTATTTCTGTGATTGAGGCAATGCATGGCTTCAAAAGCCCGACAGGCTTGTCAGCCTGATACCATTTGTCACTTAATCCCATTCAGTGACGCTGAAATGGACAGCCGCAGCAGAAAGTGATGGCATGGTGATCTACATCAAAATGGAGGCACAGTCGAAAGGTATCCCTTACAAAATATGGCTGAAGGGTCAATGATGGAGGGGCATCCCATGTTTTTACAGATGGTATATATAAGTAAACAACATGTTATTGACAGACTTAAGGCCCAGCACAAACCTAGGACCCCATCAATGTGAGGTAATTGTTTCTGAAAGATGGTGAGCACTAAAATACTCCACAGTTTATAAGGAAGGGTCATATAAATATAAATATGATGTATAATGGATATAAAAAGCAACACGCTCTGGGCACCCAAAACTCTCTTCAGTTCTTACTAGTATCACCATGGAAACCTATGAGGGAAGGCATAGGGATTGGGGAAAGGGGCTCCGTAGCAGGCGAGCAAGCAGAGCCATCGCTGCCTCATGAAATTTAGCTGGAAACCTCAAGTGAAAACTGAAAAATCCACAAACCTCCCTTAACACTCCTTCCAGAATATTTTTTCCTCAGACTGACAGTTTTGACTGGGAAAGGAGGCACTTGAAGGATGTTAAAACTTAAGTACTGCCAGTCCTAAGGGTCAGCTATGTGATCCCAGTGTGACACGTTAAAGGTCCTGAAGATCTGGGATTCTGCTCCTCTGACTAATTGCTTTGTGCCACAGTCTGAAGCCATCAACAGAATGTGAAAACGCCTCCTTAAAGTGTGATCAGGTAGCTTGACTTTATTCATTTCCCTTATAGTGAGATGAATGACAAAGGCAGATGAAAGCTTTCTTGCCCAGCTGGATGAGAAGCTGAGCTCAGGGCCATGCTTTTCAGAGCTGATGGTCAGTCAAAAAAGATGTGTCCCCCCCATAATTGTGGATCGCATTGTTAATGGCGAGCACCAACTCCAACTCTGAACAGGATGGACCGGCACCCTAGCCTTGGCAATGTGGAGAGAGCAGTCCAGTATTCCTCTGGCCAGTGCTGTAACGCTCTAGTTGTGTGCCAAGACTGATGCAGTACTGTTGTTCTATTGTCTGTGAATGGTCCATCCTCCCCCCACACACACATACGTGCTGAAAAGAGCCTTGGGGTGGCTCACGTGCTGGGTGACATCAAGTTGTAGGGTAAATCAGTGGGGCAGCACCAGGTGTGACTCAATGAATCATTTCAACAGGCTTTTTCTGACATACATGTGAGATGTTTTTTGTAAAGTCGTGCACAGAAATACTGGGATCTAGTCTGAGATTGCAGAATAATGAATTTCGAGAAGCTTTATGAGTTACTTCTAGAGTGGAATCGAATATGAGCTAAACCTGATGTAGACTGAGGTCAACAATTTGAAAGCATGTGCTGCGTTACTGGAATGAAGAGTAGTTACATCAATCTGAATCAACACTTTTTGTGGTTTGACAAGCATTTGTTTTAATCACCCTGTAGACAATGAGTGTTCCACTGGGCCATCTTTTTTAAGAATGAAAGATCCCTTCCAAGTGGGCTGGGTGTTTCTCCTTGCTCAAGTGAGTGGTTTACGTCTGGTTATGCCACCTGTCTTGATTATTGTGGTTTGTCAAGTTCCTTTTGATTGGACATGGAGACACTTCAGGCTGAATTCAGAGAGACTTAGAGACATGGCCCAAATTCTGAAATATATTATGAGATGAATTTTATGCAAAGCACAGTCCCCAGTTTAAAAACAACAGTTATTTCGAGAGACTTGATTCATTGTTGCTTTTTCCTTGGTTGCGAAACGAATTATTATACAAAACAAGTCCTTTGTTGCACTGGCCGACATTTCCCTTCTCTGTAAGTTAACACAAGCGCATTCGCAAGGGGATAAAACCAACAGCAGCTGCTGTGAGGGCCTCTTCATGGCAAGAGAAAATTACTTCCTCCGCGATGTCTTTTTGAAGTTGCAGAATCACAGGTAGAAATCGCACTGAAATCTTTTCATGTCGTTCCCTTATCATCCAGACCAGCAGATTCGTTTCCTCCAACCTTTAAGGAAACAGGGAAGGGTGGGGGGGCTTATTGCAGCTGAAGGGAAGACAGATTACCCATCATCCAGTTCAGATGAGCCCCAAATCATCACTGTGATACTGATAGACATGGGGGGCACTGCATTTATGTAGAATAATGTGAACTGCAAAACTGTTCACTGAGCTGTTCTGAAATGTAATTTGCCAGGATACACATTTGCTACTAAGAGAACATTGTGTCTGTCAGTTTTTATTTGGGTTTTTGCTTATAAACACAGATGAGAATGGTGGTGGTTTTTCAGTGATACGGTATAAAGAATCAGAAGGCCTGAGCAACCCTGAATGAATGAGGACAAATGATCAGTATTGCGAATTCTGTTTGCAGACCTTTCCTAGCTTTAGTTTTGTAGGAGGCTCAGCGATTTCTGATGCTCTACTCGGTAAACTTTGGAGTAGGTCCTACACTCTGCTCCCGAGGAGAACTTCATCATAGTATTTGACAACAAGAACCATGGCCTTCTCTAGGATACATCAGCTAGCATTTCAGAAATGCCAATAGTAGTGACATAATTTCCACATATCTTCAGTGAGGAAACAAGAAGTAGAGCTTGGGCATAGACCAGGCACCGTCTGTGCTCATGGAGGTTTTATAGAAGTGCTTCATAGCTTCTCACCACCTTCACAGACAAGGACTCATGGACATTTTCTTTCTCTTCTCCATTTCAGCTAATGTGAACTTTGGTGGATTTTAATAGGAGTTCTGAATCCACTATGATGAGAACCAGATAAGTTCTAAGGGTTCTCACCCACATCTCAGTGGAGGTTAATTGTCTTTGCTTGGAGAGAAAATGTTTTGGCCACCTGCTATATGGACAAGCTTCTGCAGATGGAGAATGCCCAGGCTGGGTTTCCTCATTATGTGACTACCTCATGTTGATAATACTTTATCAACTGTATTCGGTTAGTGTGTTTGTGACTGAGTCAGAGTAAGGTCCATTATATTATCTTATAATACCACATTGTGAAGCTGAGCTCTCCTGCCCCCGAATCTGATCTGGATCAGGCACGATAACCCTGCAGCCTAATATTCTCTTTTCAGGAGGTACAAGTAGTGCTCTTGTCCTCCAGCAGTGCAGTCTTATCTGGACAAATGTCCCATTCCCAATATCTGTGTGTGAAAATGTGCAGACTGCCCACGGCTCTGAGAATACAGCTTGTTATCGTATCCACCGGTTACCCCAAGTTGCATCAGAACAAACGCCAGGTTTGTCACTGCTGGAGGTAATTAAGTGATCAGACCACCGCTGTACTGTTATCTCCCTCAGCCACTCATCTTGCCATCTTGCCTAATTGACCACCTGACTATGTTCAGCTCCATTACTTTAATAATTTGTCATTATGAGCTGGATGCCCTTCCAGACCCCCTCCCCCACCTGGCATATTTTTGTGCTTAAATATGCCATTATAAGGGTTGTGCAATTACCATGGTAATCATATGAAGCTGATGGCCTGTTTCCTAGTGCCCATGTAACTTTTGGCCTATTAATTGTTGTGTTCCCTGAAATGATGAAATGACAAACAACCCATGGTTATATTCTTCTTTTCAAAGTAAACCCCCAACCCCCCAGTAATACAGTTTTAGTGCAGCTGTTGCATAAGGGAGAGCATGTGACAAAGATAGAGGCTGATGACGGATTGCTGCCCAGTTTTCCCTCTCTGTTTTATGGTGACAGTAAATGAGCACTAAAACACAGAAGGGGACCACGCTAAAGGGTTTTGGTAGCTACAGAGACATTTCAGAGCCATAAAGTGCAACTCAGTTACCATGGGAGGACAATGACATCCATAATGAGAGCCGTGATACTCATTTGTTCTTTTGGGAATAGAAGCTCTCACCAGGGATTCCCTTCGGAAATAAGCCACCTCAATCATCCCCCCCACTGGGACAGCAATCAGAGGGGGGTTAGTAATTACATCTGTGGTATTAACAAGCTCAATTAGAGTAACATGGAGAACCTCTAACATGATACATGAGGGAGAGGAGGCGTGGCACCCGTTAGCTGAACAAATGGCCTAATTATTACAGGTGAATGAGCCCATAAGGCATCAGTGGATCACTTCTGTTCAAATCGTCTGACAAAGGGCCGGTAAGGACACGTGTATTGCCGCGGTATGCAACGAATTAGACCTGCCTTGAGAGTCACCAAGGAAATGGTGCGATTCCCGCAAAGCCTGACCTCACTTTGTGTGACTGATATGAGACAGTAATTAAGAAAGACGCGAGCTGATACTCCGAAATCTAGCAAGATTGGCATATGACTTCCGAATGAGATGGCAGTGGAGGGCACCGTGTCTTCACACTCAGATGAGGCTGACAGCCTATCACTGTTGTCAAGAATAATTTGAATGATTTATTGTATTAATGTTTTAAGTCTGGAGATAATAGCATTCTGTATGCTCTTTCCTTCTCTAGTGGGAATGCGAGTCATTCAAAAAAGGTCTCCCCTTCCTATTCCTAAGACTCCTTCAGTGGGTGTCCCAGTTGAAGACCCATAACCCTTGGAAGCCCCATGAAACCAGGCTGTCGATCCTCCATCATGTACAGAGTCCCTTGAATTGACCTTGGCCTGGAAAAATTAAACCCATAAATTAACTGGAAATCCATGGGGAAGAGGAAGAGCTCTTCAAAAGTAATAGGTCCAATATAGACTAAATGTAAGGGGTAAATTTATTGCAGCATTTCACGTGAGTGGCCTGCTTGAGAACATGGTTCAAGTGGTCTAGAGGGTGTCTCCTGTGTGAGCATGCATTCAGGCTGCAGGCCTTGCCTGTGTGTTCATCAGTCCACTGTACATTTCCACCTGACCTCACACGGCTGAAAATGAGAGGGTATATCTTCACTGAGGAGGTGAGCCGTGATGTTACCCATCCGGAGCCAAGATGTGTAATCAATAAGCTTTTATGTAGCGGGGAAGACTCGGCGCAATGAACTTGCCCAGCTGTGCTTCAAAGAGCCAGTTGGCAGAAACTAATGAAAAAATATTCAATTCAATTAAATTTTATTTATATAGCGCTTTTAACACGGAGTGCGGTCACAAAGCCCTTTACATAGTCCCGGGCCCACAGTCCCCAGAGAGTAAGCCAAAGGCGTCAGTGGCAAGGAAAAACTCCCTCAAGAGGAAGAAACCTTGGGAGGAGCCAGACTCAAAGGGGCAGCCTGTCCTCCTCAGGCCAGCACCAGGCAGGACAAATTAATGAGTCCAAGTAGAACAATAGATATAAAAGGACAAG
>JAACJT020023423.1:0-22843 GCA_009936485.2 Gymnarchus niloticus | reverse complement strand
ATTGGTTTGATCTCTTTGCAATCCAAGGGACTCTCAAAAGTCTTCTCCAGCACCATAGTTCAAAGGCATCGATTCTTTGGCACTCAGCCTTCCTCATGGTCCAGCTGTTTTACAAATGTGTTAAAAACTAGCCTTAAAAGTACCTTACGATTGTGATTAGAATACATCTATGTCAATGAAAATGCTGTTTATTATTGTAACTATACCTTTTAAATACTTAAAACTGTTATAATAAATCTTTAGATGTTTAATACATAAATCCTTAACCCTAAAAGGTGACTTAAATTATGTGCTTACGCATTTAGCCTTCAGCAATTTTCTGCCAAGCAGCCTCTCAAGCTGTGTTTATGGCTGCAGTGCTTCCTTTTTTCATTATTATATCTTTATATTCTTCATAGACTTGCATTAATAATTCTTGGGATGACTGGGTGAAGAACGCAGCTCTTTCTTTCCCATCCATTCTTCCCTATCTGGCATCAATTATCAGAATTGCCTCATGTATCGCATGGATGTGCATGAGCCTCACTTGCCAAAAGCCTGTCTTGAGTTAGCAGGAATGAAAGATACCTGAATTTTGTTCTTAGAACTCATTGAGCCTGAAGTGAACTGTTATGCTAACTTAAGCGAGGCTATTTCACATAAGCTTCGATTTTATTAGCTCGCTTCATGGAATACCCCCATGGCCTGAGGCAAAACAACAGTGATAGCGCTAACAGTAAAGTTAACCCAAAAATCAATGATCTCCAGTCCAACTCAGCGTCTCAGCTTATAACTCTAGCTACACAGTACCTGCCTAGAGTGCCCTTCTAAGCTAAACAAGTGGGTTTAATGATTTCCAGTTTTTGTCAATATTCTTTATGCAGAGTGGAAATAGCAACAAGCTAGTCATCAATGGCCAAAACAACTATGAGTATGGCAGTTCTGAGGAACTTTGTGTTAGCTTGCTACTTGGCATAAAATGTAGGCAATAGCTCTCTTTAGCACAATTAGAATAGGTCACTGTCAGGACTATTGTTTTGTCTTAAAAAGCAGCCTTTCAACATTTTTATCATTTTATCATTAGGCATTATTTAATTTTTAACTCATGATTTTTTTTTTTTTTGACAACAGTTCAAAATACTGCTGAATAATTTAAGCAATGCCAAATTTTGTAAAGAATTTGCATAGCTTGCCCATCCAGCCTCATCTCTTGGCCAGTAGGATGGGGGGATTAAGGGCTAGAGCCTATCCTGGGCAAAACAGGATGCTTAACCCTGTATATGGAAACTCCTTCAAGACTGTTAGAAAAGAATCTCAAGAGATTACCTAATGAATGTGATTGAGAAAATACCAAGAATTTAGCTGCCATAGGCATCAGGGCAGGAAGAATCTAAAATATAAGATAATTTTGATTTGTTCAACATTTTTTGGTCACTGCATAATTCTGCATGAGTTCTTCTATGGTATTGATGTTGTCACAGTTATTCTAAAAGATAAAAAATAGTGATAATAAACCCCCTCTATGACTAGGCATGTCCAAATCGTTGACTGATAATATACGATTGAAGTATTTTCATAATAAAGTAAGGAATATTCTATAGAATAATTTTAAATTGTCATTGTCATTCAATGATAGTTGCAGCCCTAAATGGTTTGTCACCTAAAACAGGGTGTTGCGCCACCTCTTCTGTGTACCACCAGGGGTCGCTCCTGCACCATCTCTGGAATACCTTTTTTCCACTATGGAGAAGCCACCAATTACCCCATTCCACACCTGCTGCCACTTGCCCCATTACCCAACCTTACTTACTGTAGTACCCTCAGAGCAAACAACTGATAACTGAACTGACATGTGTGCAGTACTTAGATTGCTTACAATTAAAATAAAAGAAAAATGTGAAGACAGGTGAATAAAATCACTCTCTTAGTTACCTGAGCAGTGTTGACAGCATGTTGCTGGAGTGACATTTCTCTTTCCCTTTCACTCTCACTGTCTCCTTCCTCTACCCCGATCCCACTTTCTTGCTCCAGAAAATGGAACTCCATGTCCTCAAAACCTTTGATTGCTAACTCTATTGTCGCTTTCTCCTAATTCAAAAAATAACAGAGGAAATGATGGCTACAAGATAAGACTTGATTTATATGAATTCACACATAAAAACAGTGTGCAGTGTGATATTATCTGATCTGTTTCATATAATGAGAACAATTAGTTCAGCAAGGTGTCGTAGAGGGACATTGTTAGAAACAATGTATGATATTACAGACACGTGAGGCTGATACTGAATTAAAATGTGGACACATCTGTATCTTGTATAAAATTACAAGGTAGGGTGAAAAGAAAACAACTAGAAAAATCTCAAAAATTAGCAGAAAAACTGCCTAAGCTCTCCTGTAACCACATAGCACTTGTAGAAAGACAAATAAGAACAGCCGAAATAGCAGCACACTGATGCCACAGTGACTTAGCATAATGAATATCTCATGCCAGAGATGTGGTCACTACCAAAGTTATATGGCTTGTCCTAAGAACACCAGATTGTATTGATTTCTGGGGTAAAAGGAGGTGAAACTGAAAAATGCAGGCAATGTTTTAGAAAAAAGCAGAAAAGAACAGGCACACAATAACAGGATCAGAGGTTACTTGCTGCAGCTGGACCAACAACTGCTCTCGCTGACTCTCAGGCTGAGCAAGAATTTGCCTCTCCTTCTCTTCACAGTGCCTCTTCAACTCCTCCACTCTTGCTCGCTCTTGTTCCAGTGCTGCTGTCTCCTTAAATAAAAGAGGCATTCAAAAAGAATCATAAAGGTTCTCACACAGACTTAAGTCGAACTTTCCAGTGACCTGAATCAGAACCCTATTATTTGAAGATTTTGTCAGTAATTTCCTGTATATGAAATACAGCAATAATTACTTGTTATTATTATTATTATTATTATTACTACAACAACACTCAGTCATGACCAAGAAAAGTGGTTAGAAGATACATGGATGAATGGATGGATAATTGTCATAAAAAATGTTTAAGGGGCTAAAGACAGAGCAAATATTGTAGAAGTAAAGAACACAGAGGATAACTAATAACATAAAATACAGATTATTAACTATTATAAGTTAGTTTACAGAATAGTATGTGAAGGGTAATTTATAGAGACAACTGGATGATGCATGCTAGAGATGCAATGGGGAATTAAGTGTACCTACTGATCATGCAAACAGGAGAAAATCTGAGTGAAGAAGACAAGAAAGATTGGAAAACAAAAAGGTTTTTAGATGAGATACGAAAATCAGGAACGAAGGAGAGTTAGGGACCAAACCACGGGAGCAAACCACACCTGCTCATGCACTTTTTTTCCTGTCCCCTCTCCCACCACATTTTTCTGGGATGTTCCACTTAGAGGTCCAGATACAAGGGAACCGTTTGTCCACTGGCCTACCTGTGTATTCCCTCCCTGCCACTTGCCCATCCTGTCAGCTTGTTGTCTACCTGAGCCACAAAACCTGCCCATCAACTTAATTATTGATTACCTGTACTGTTCCACCTGCTGTGTGTTTTACATAATTCTAAATTACATGAACTTGTACTACCCAGTGCTACCATAGGAGGATGGGCTTCCTCCTTGTGTCTGGTTTCTCCCAAGCTTTCTCCATTACTCTAAGGGAGATTTTCATTGCCACTGATGCCCTTGGTGTAGTCTCAGGGGATCTGTTCCCTGGGACTCTGTAAAGCTCATTTTGACTATGCTCCTTGCTAAAAGCGTTATACAAAAAAAAAAAAATGAATTGAATTCTAAAGTTTGGGAGATAGATAAAGGAGGCTTTCACAGCAGGAGAGAGTTGAACATTAAACAAGAACACAGAAAGGCAGAACAGACTTGATCAGGGTTGCCAACAAGAGACTCACGAGACAGTAAAGAAAAAAATTTCAGTGGTGAAGAAATGGACCTGACCGTAATCCCCCCATGAATTTCTCTCTAGAACTCCCCCAAACCCCATCAGTCTCACAGTTGTCTCTGGCATAGCCCCAACCTCAATTTGCACAATTTTCTCACAACTGCCATCCTCTTGCTGTTTTGGGGACTTCACATTTGTGGCTCTTCAGGCCCAACCAGCTGGCCAACCCTGGGCTAAATTAATGTGGTCTTTAAGATTAGTAAGAAAGCTAACATGTAAGGAAAGGTGAACACAATCAAGCAAAGAGAAGAAATTGCTACTTGTGGTACAGTTAAGTTGGTCATCATGAGTACCAAAATCACCTTATAAAAGTAGACAAGAGAAGAATAAGGCAATAGACATAAGAAGCTTCAAGAGTTCTTTTGTTATTGAAAATTACAGCAATACCTGTAATTTTTGCTAAGATTGTCAAAGGAATGGATATTCAGAATAGAAAAGTTAATGATGTGAGATAGATGGGCATGGAGAAAGTACACAGAGTAATGAAGTTTGTGGCATGACACTTGGGGGGGGGGGGGGACAGAAGGATGAACATTCATACAGACAATGCAGATTCTGGTGCCTGCAGAATGGTGTACAGATTGATTACTTCTTGAGCCTCCATAGTTCAAGACCAGCCATGGAGGCACCAGCTGAAGACAATACTTGTTAAGTCGGGGAAGTTCAGTAGAGGTGTAAGTTATATTCAAAGAAAAAAACAAGGACACTGTGGGTAACGGGAGATACATGTCTTGGGAAGCAAAAACAATGAGAGGTGGCAGCAGGATGCCAACAGTGCTCTCTCAGAAATTATGTGTTCATTGTCATAGGAAATGTGTTACAAAGTAGACACACCTGCTGCCTGTTAATCTGTTGTGATGCTCTCAATTTGCTCTCTTCTTGAAGTTTCTGCATTTGGTGTATGTGTTGACACAATTGTTCCTTTTCAATCTGCAGTTCCCCTTGCAATAAGGCCACTTCAAGTTGCAACTTAAAAATATAAAAATAGTATACATATAATGAAATTTTTAGATTAAAAAACTTTTCACTTTCAACACGCAGCCACTTTTTCTTTTTCTTTGCTCAAGTGTTAAATAAGTACATATATACACATGGATTTCAGGTTTGAAAAGTGTATTGGCTCATCTCCTTACTTCTATTTTCAGCTCCTCTCTTTGTTGATCAAGCTCTGTGATTTGCTGCTGCAACATGGAGGGTGAGGCCTGAACTTGTCTTGAATCCACTTCTAAATGCTTGGCATAGGACTAAGGAGTAAGACCGAAGTTATAGAATGGTTGATAGAGAATATAGGCTTTGTTGCAAGAACGACTGTCAAATCATCAAATAATCTAGTCAAATCAAATAATTCTACCCCTTACCTTCTCACTCTCAGTGCTGCTACTCTCAATATCAGATTCTGCCCCTGAAGAAACAGGGCTTTGTCCATAAATGACCCTGGAGATCAGTGGGGGTTGTCTCCCTTGCTGCCATTGACTCCTTGACATGTCTATACTGTGCTCGGGTACTTCGGAGTGAAGACTACTGAAAGAGTGAAACCTCCCTGTAATACAGATACAGCCAAAAGTATTGTTACCTTCCACTTTTTAAAAAAATCATAATTTTCTGTGAAATAACTTGAAACCTGCAAAAGTAATTGCCATCCACCATTATATATTCCATATTCCACAGAGCAGACACTTTGCTTTTGACTTATGACTTAACATGTTCATTTAAATCATAAAACAAAATAAAATAGCCTTGCCAAAATGACTGGGACCCCTAATTTAATTAGAGATCCACTGAAATGATTTTTTTACCAAAACACCAAAACTGAAATTAATTTTTTTTTTCAGCCGTAAACCAAAACCAAAATCAAAATAAACATCTACTGGGAATTGTATAACGTGGCTCGATGTGTTTGATTAATTTTTGGAATCCCACGTTTTTGAGAATGGAGAAGGGCTGGTCACCCAAAGTAATACATTCCATTATTTTCTTATGGTATGTTCACACCACAAGCGGCGAGAGCGTCAAAGTGGCCGGAAGTCAATCTGTCTCGGCACGTCAAGCAGTGTTTTTTTTTTTTTCCCTTTAAACGTCTTTATTAACAACCACGAGGTACAATATAAACATTAGACAACATTATACAATAGAAAGGTCAAAAAAGTATATAAAAGAAAAAGCTAGAGGGTTTAAATCCAAATTAAAGTCAAATGAAATGCAAGTCCTTAAAAATGTTCAAAGTTTTCATAGCCTTTTTGTTTTTTATACAGTCAATCGGTGCCATATTGTTGCAGTTCAACGACAAATCGATTAAAACATGGTTTGAAATCAGACGATTTCATTTTATGTATATGGAATTTGCCTAGGATAATTAGGAGCTGAATTATATAGTGGACATTATTTTCTAGACCATGAAATACAAAATATCACATCAAATATATTATTACATTAAGACCAGTTTTTCCTGTTGACAAAATTTTGCATATCTGTCCAAAACACACTTGAATAACCACAGTGAAAAAATAAATGAAACATTGTTTCTTCCTCTGAATTACAAAAAACACAAGTATAATTAATATTTAGGTTAAATTTTTTAACACTTTTTTGGCAGGATAAATATGGTGTATAATTTTGAACTTAACTTCTTTAACTTTATTGTTAATACAATATTTGTTAAGCACACCAGCAAGCCTTTTTCCACTGTAAATCTCATAGAATACGAGAGCAAAAGAATTTTGCTGTAGGACACATAACACAATTTAAAGCATTACGGAGCTATTACTACATATCTTATTCATAACATTAATATCCCTGTAATGGAGTGGATGTCCGTTTCATGACTTTAATATTGAATACTCACCAGATGCCTGTTACTGTTTTAATTGTGATGTATAGTAGGTGCCCAGGACAGATGTGGATATTTTCCTCCACTGAATTTCATAAATGTAAATGGTTTCTCAACATGCAGCGTGGCCAACTATGAGGAGAGTAATTGTTTGGATATTGTGAATTCATTTTTTTCTTTGCAGTAGATTTAAATTGAGGGGAAATACCATAATTTCCTGGGAGCTGGTGTCACTTTAAAGCTGTAGGCTAGGGGCTTCTGGGGAATGTAGTTGGGTGAGGACTAATTAAAGTAAGCCAGCTAAATCTCAATGTAATTTGTGTGTTCAGAATTAGTGGGATTTTAAGTTACTGATTTTTAAAATAACTTAAAATTTGGAATGCGTTTAAATTTTATAACAATTGTATTAGGGTATGTGATGATTTGTCTTAGTTTTGAGATGATTTATTTTTAATGTGGTAGCTTTTGGTTGAGTCTAATTGCTTGGCTGCCTATTTAAGGTAGAACCCTTGTTCAGTTTGAGAGAGGGGAAGGGTTAGCTATCTGTTGTGACAGGGTACAGGTTTGAGGTGCAGTTTATGGTTTTGGTGTAAATATTTTTTTTTTCCCTTTAGTTTAGGTTGCTTTTGGGTTTAGTGGATTTTGTTTGTACGGTGCATGGTCACTGGACTGGGAAAGAAAAATAAATGGTATCATGGCCTTTTGGTGGACTTCAGTTTGTTGTATCATAAGGTTGTCTACCAACAATCCCCAATAAATGTTTGGAGATCATGTTATTTTCTGTTATATCACAATTCTTTAAGAATTTAAGGATACCTATGGGAACTGCATCAAAGACAATAGCATATTCTTTAGGTGTAATTGGTATCTTAAACCTTCGTAAAAATTCTTAATATAATAGTAAGATACCGTTTTTATCAGCTAACTGACTAACAAAATACCCTTGTCAAACCATGAATGACAAAACGATTTATATTTGTATAAAATATCCTTATTATTCCAAATAAAGTATCTGTGAGGACTGAAACTGTGCTTATACCCAACATCCATGCTAAAAGTGCTTGTCTGTGAAATTTAGCCAATCTCAATGGGATTTTGTCAAACAGAAAAATTGCATTTTAACAAAAAATCAATGCCAACCAATAGAATTAAATAAGTTGGAAAAGCATTCCATATATTGTTAGGATTCTTTACAAATTCTATAATCCACTTTACTTTGAATGAATTATTCACAACATTAAATCCACCACTTCAAGACCATCTTATTCTCTGTTACCTCTAATAACTTTAAGATAATGAAGTTTTTTCCTCCATATATAATCATATAACATTTTATCCAACTCTTTAATAACCTTTGTTGGGATACTGAGCAACAATGAAACATATACTGATCTAGAGATACCCTCTGTTTTAGATAACAGAACCCTGCGAAATACAGAAATATCTTTCATTAACCACAAATTCAGTTTCGATTTGGCTTTTTCAATAATAGGGTCAAAATTAAATTTACACCATTGTTCCACATTCTTACAAATAACAATACCTAGATATGTCGCCTTTTCTTGAATTGGGATCCCACAACAGTTTGACAAAATAGATTTATCTTATTTCCAATTAAAACATATATCTACATTCATCTTCAATCCCAAAACATTAGTGAATTCTTCTATACAAGGCACTGCTTTTGAAACCTGATTATCATCTTTTAGAAAAATTGCAGTATCATCCGCAAACTGGCAAATTTTCAAGTCACTCCCTACTGCTCTTATTCCTAAGAAGGGTGATTTTTTTTTTTAACATAAGTAGCCATTATCTGGGTGACAAAAAAATATAAAGGGAGACACTGGACAGCCCTGTCTAATACCACGATAAATGTGAAATCTTTCTGAGGTTCCATGCATTAATTTCACAGAACTAGAACATCCATTGTATAGTGTCTTAAGTATTTTCCAAAACCAAAAAAGGAAATGGTTTTGAAAATAAACTTGTGTTTAACCGTGTCAAATGCTTTGTAAAAATCACTAAATAATATGAAACTTTCATCAGGTATTAGATTATTATAATCTATCATATCTAGTATCAACCAAATGTTGTTGCTATTATGCCTTTTCTGCATAAAAGCAGATTGCTCCTCATCATTGATCTAAACCTTGTTTTAACCTCTTAGCAAAAATTAAAGCAATTAATTTACAGTCATTATTAAGTAAGCTAATTGGTCGCCAATTTTCTATTAGGAATGTATCTTTATTTAGTTTAGGAATTAACGTAATTATCCCCTGCTTTAATGTAGAGGGTAATTCACCTTTTTGAAAAGATTGCTTAAACATGACAAGTAGAAATGGGGCAAGTTTAGACATAAAGGTCTTATAAAGTTCTCCTGTCAAACCATCAACACGAGGGGATTTGTTTTCTTTAAGATATTTAATACCCTCAATTTCAGGTAAAGATATCTCTTTATCACAAAAGTCTCTAAATTCACTATCAATTTTGTTTGTATCCAACAAAACTTCATCCAAGAAAGATTCAATACCTGAAATTGCATGGGCTAAAGAATATAATTTTCCATAAAATCGAGCTAAATTTTGAGAAATTTCTTCAGAATCATCGGTTACCGTGCCATTAACCCTCAATTTATGTGTCGTAGCAAATTCAGCATTTCTCTTTTCTAACCCAAAAAAAATGTAAGTGTTTTTCTCACCTTTCTCAAACCATTTATGTCTTGATCTAATGAAGGCACCTCTAGCTTTCTCCTCATAAATATTTTCTAATTGGCTTTGTAGCATATTCATATCTATGCCTCCTGACTAGTTAAATTTCCAAAATTTTTCTTTTTCAAATCTAAAATGTCTTTGATTATATTAAGTTTTTTTGTCTTTTCTTGACCTGGTTAGTGATTTAACTTTTTTATTAAGGCTAACTGGATTTTATATTTCATTAATTCCCAAAAGTATCCATAAGTACCTACAGCACAGGCTTGATTCCAAAATCTATCAATAATGTTATTTCTATTCTTAGATCTTCATGTACCAATAAGGAATTGTTAAATTACTAATAGCCAGTACCATATTTTTGAGTGTGGGTATTTTTAAGATCAATTTTAATTAAAATCCTTTTATGATCTGTTAAAATAGCTGATTCAATCACAACGTTTACAACCCACTTCATGAAATCAGCAGAAACAAGCCAGAAATCAATACGTGATTGTAATGAAAAGTTCCTATTACCCCATGTATAGCTCCTTAGTTGTGGATTTTTCTTTCTCCAAACATCTAATAGTCCCATTCGTAAACTTACATTTTTGAGGTCACAGTCAGCGATAGTATTCTTAGGCCATCAATGTATGTCTTCAAAGACAGTATTAAAATCACCTCCCCATGTAACTTTTGACGAAGGATAAACAGAATAGAGATAACAGATTTTTGACTCAATATCTTGAAACAGTGCTAAATTGCTTAATTTAATGTTGGTGGCATAAATATTAATCAAAATTAATTGGTTATGATCTATATCTACAACCAATATCATCCATATCTCCCAGACATGACTTTTTCACTATGTAACATCTGACCCTTAAATTTATCCTTTAAAATGAGACTTCCACTGATCATATACTGCCATTAGAAATCCACATCTCGCTACCCCATTGATTTTTCCAAAATGATTCATCTGTTGAACACGCATGAGTTTCCTGAATAAAGAAAAAATCAGTACCTTTACTTTTGCAGTATAAAAATAAGGCTTTTCTTTTAAGTAAGTCTCGTAGACCCCTGGCATTTATAGAATAAATAGAACGAGACATCAGAACAAGAAAAAGAAGAAAAAAGTCTAGACTGACCTTAACCTTTCTGTTTAGGCTATATAAGATTCTTGCATAACATGCAATTAACATTAACAATGCACAGCATATCTATATATTTTTTTTTGTAACTTATAAGGCAACCTACCAATGGTATTTTGAACAAGATGAACAGACTACATTTCCATAATGAAGTTGTTCAAGAAATACTGATATCATCCTAAGTGTATACACTATTAAGGACACGTTAGTCTTTACTGTTGAACTTTTTACTTTCTAAGACGAGGCACCTCTTTTCCGTCAATAAATGTTCTGCCTCCCTTGAAGTAAGAAGACTTGCCCTCCTTCCTTGCTTTCTCCACTGCTGTCCATAAACAACTCATTGCTTCTCTGTTGCTAGCAGTGAGATCCTCTTTGAAATAACAACCTTGACTTTTCAAAAAGTCGTTTTTCTTAGCGTGCTTCCATACAAGAGCTCTCACTGATCTCGACACAAACCTCATGTTGATCAGACGTGGTTTCTCATTTCTCTCTTCTTCTGCCTTAAATCGACCAAGACGATGTGCAATGTCTACCGCTGTCACCACCTCATTCCTCTCCTCATCTGGAATCATTGCTTTTCAGATTTCACCAACTCTGATTTTAACATTTTCCATTGGATTTTCAGCAACACCAAATAGACACCATCTTCGACTGTATTGCTCTTGCTCATTAACTGTTGATTCTAGCTCCCTCACTTTAGTCTTTAACTTCTCATTTTCTACTCTCAGTGTATCACTGTCCTTCCTCAAATTCATAACATCTTTGTGAATTAAGAGTCTCACTCAAGCTTTCAATTTTTGTAGAATTTACCCTGACCATTGTTTCTAGTTGGTCTGCTCTTCCGTAGAGGATATGAATTATGTTGTTTTGTACTTCACTTAAGGTTGGTTCCATTGCATCTAAAGTTGGTTCCATTGCAGCAGTTGATGTACTACTCCCTCTTTTGATGACTTTGCATTTACTTGGTGTATTTGGGCTTGAATCACGTTCTCCACCAGATGCCACTTTACATGCATAGGAGTGAGTGCCAGCTATTTTTCTTTAGTGAGATCTGCTGTTACTTCCATGCCTTCCACTATGTCGGCTAACTCTTCTGTGGACATCTTAGTTTATGTAGGTTTATGCTAGCAGCTGACTTACATTAACTCGCAGACTTACTTTAGCAGTAGAAAACTTGAATCTCGTGCATGCATCAATCGTTTAAGAGGTGTCATACAAATTATAAGTCCTTTAGGAGAGCATTGCCCAGTCTTGCTGCGCAAATAACTGTTCACAAAGAAAATTTAGCATGAAATCCTTTTGGCGTGCCTCCGCTGCAGAAAACGCGCCTGCTCACAGCGTCGAAACTTGGGCGGTGAGAACGTCAAAAGGAAGTTGAAGCTCGGTCAACTTCATGGTAATGAGCTATGACGCGGCTCGGCGACAACCAATCGGAACGTAGAAATGCTCCGCTAAAGTGAGTTCCACAGAACACAAGCGTGTTAACTTTTGTTCCGACCAAACTGTTCCCAAGCATAATGGTGGAGAAACTGATCATAGCCGTAGCGGGCTTACCAGTTATTTATGACGTGTTCCTCTTTGCGTACAGGGACATAAATAATAATAATGAAAAAAATGAGGCATGGACAAAGGTGTCTGAAAGTATTGGTGTTCCGGGGGGTTTATGAAGTGCATAATATACAAAGTATTTTTGTGAAAAAGGAAGGAAATCGCATACTAATTTTGGCGCCATAGCATTAAAAAAATGCGAACTGTCAGTGACGTTAACGTTATCGAATTCTTCGCCGCAGGTAAATCAATGCTGCATTTAAGCAACCACCTCACGATTATCCACAGTTTGAAGATAAACTTGAAAAGAAGGGCAACACAATTTATAGGCAACATGTCCCCTCCAGAATGCTTGATTTCAAACAGGAATGCAATTAACTGCCTCACAACAATACGATTTTACAAATTGTACCCTATCGGCAATCGGCACGAAGATAAGCTACACATATGCTTGCTTTCCGGCCCCTTTAAAAAGCTTGCAAGACCTAGTGTTCTGAACGACCTTGTCCCCGTCTACTCCTACATCAGAGAGCGGCCAGAGTGAACGCTTGATACCCTCGCCGCTCGCGGTGTGCCCATTAGTCATACGTTTTGCTTTGGCGTTGTCACTGGCCATTTTTCTACCGTTTTCAAATAATTCCGTCACGGATGGAGTCACTGTTTTAGAGCTGGGGTAAACTCTGTAGGTTGTTCGGGGTGTCGTGTTCTCAAGTGATAAATTAAACTTGTAAAGGTTTTTGGCGTCAGGCCACCTCTTGATATTAATGATTGATTGATTAACCTCACAAATTTTACAAACAGCGAATTTTACATCTTCATCAGACAGTGAAATGCGTCCACATGGCTGACATGTTATAAACTATAAGCGTAAACACGTTTGGTCGCAAATTAAACGTCACAATTTCGGTCTTCAAACAGGGTTTTGGCTGAAACCGAAAATTCAATTTTTGGTATTTTCGGCCGAATATTTTTGGTTGCTGAAATGTCGGTGCATCACTAAACCTAATATTTTAAAAACCGCCCCTTTGAGGCAGTTAGTCCAATCAAGAGCTTTCTGTAGCACTGAATGAGAATTCTACACTTCTCAACTGGCAATTTTTCCTGATTCTTCTTAAGCAAACTGCTCTAGGTCTGGAAGTACAGAGTGTACTTTTCTTTGAAAGCATTGTTTTGTCTTCTGTGAGCACAGAACTTCTATCTATCGATCAATCGATCGATCGATATTCTAACCTGCTTATCCGTCAGGGTCGTGGGGAAGCTGGAGCCAATCCCAGCTGACTATGAGCAAAAGGCAGTGTACACCCTGGGCAGTTCGCCAACAGAGAGACGAACTCCCATATGCATTCACAGTCACACCTGTGGGCAATTTAGAGTAGCCAATTAACCTATCCTGCTTGTCTTGGGAATGTGGGAGGAAACTGGAGCACCTGCAGGAAACCCACACAGGTGTGGGGAGAACATGCAAACTCCACACAGAAAGGCCCCTGTCGGCTGCAAGGACCGAACCCGGAACCTTCTTGCTGTGAGTCAAGTCCTGCTCTGTGTGTATGAAGTTTACATGTTCTCCCTGTGCTTCATAGGTTTCCTCCATCTAACTGGCTTCTCTAAATTGCCTGTTGTATGAGTGTGTTGGTCTTCAACAACAGGCAGAGGAACACACCAGTTGGAGCCATTTCTTCTTGCCTTGACTAACAAGCAGTACTTGTGCTGACATGGCACAAATGCTAGGAGACAGTCTGCTTGAGACATCACTACAAGCCAGTTATTCCTTTCAACTTATACAGGGTGTGTTTTATTCTTTGAAATGACATATGAATAAATCAAAAGCATAGTGTCTGCTCTATGGAATATAAATAAAGAATAGTGAACGTCAGTTACTTTTGTTAGTTTCAACTTATTCCACAGAAAACTGTGATTCCTTTTTAAAAAGCGGAACAGTACCAATGCTGCATCTGTAAATCTCCCAGACTCATGAAAATTCCAAAAATTCTAAGGATTTTGCCAAGAAAAAGGCTTGACAAGCTCAGTAAAGTTTTCCAAAAAATGCCCCAGAAATTAATTTTTACAAGATATAAATTACAGAAAATAGGGAAATTGGACCAAAATCATTACCAAAACCATATGGAATGGATCATTCATATGAGATTTTTTTTATGTCTCACAAACAAATTAACTAATGCATTTCTTTAAACAAAATCATTTAAAAAAAAAAAAGGCCATGATTGTGTCATCTGCAGCTCATCATCTAGCAATAAAACAATTAAGTCATTAAACATAATTATTGCTGTTAACATAAGTGGAAAGCAAATAGAGTTCCAGATCATGTACATGTTTAAGTATGGGAATAGAGAATTGATTATTTATACTGTACCTTTCCCACCCTCTTTCTGCCCCCATGAGCTTCTGCCTATCCACTTATTTTCTTGTGCACACCTTATTTGGTTGAATGCTTAGGCAGAGCTAGTAGTGATAAAAATAAGATTTAAGTGAAGAGTTCCAAACGCAGACTGATACGCACAGGGAAAGACCAGTGCAGAAGTGAAGAACCAAGAGAAGGGGAGGAGCAGTAAGACAGGGAGATTAAAAAGGTGATAAAATGTTAGCATCCAGTGTCACGTTTCCTGTTGACAAACTCTAGAACAATAAGAACACCATGGAGCAGGCTAACAGAAATATGATTTGCCAGACAACATGAATTGTTGTACCATGATATACTTGTTTTTAAATAAAGCTTCAGATATTTTAAAATGGCATATGGTTCCAAATAAAGGTACCCTAGTAATCAGTAAACATTTTCAAAAAGATGGCCTGGCATCAGTACCCATAAGAACAGAAACCATATATGATTTTACAGCACTGCTTATAACAGCCGTGACTTTGAACAGAGGTTAGAACCCATGTGAAACAACATGTACAGACAACACAGTTATCCACAGTACTTCAAACTTCAAAGTCCGATTTTGACCAGCTTCCAGCACAGAGGTAGTAAGGAAGGAAGTGCTTAGGATTAAAGTCCAAATCCTCGCTGGAAGTTAGACAACAGAAAATGAGGGCTTAAGCAAACATATAGTATGTATTTTAACAGAGGTGGGGTGGGTCAAATGAATAAGAAACCTGGTAGAAGGACATTAAAACATAACCCTGGGAGTTGCTAATACAGCACTGACAGAAGAATATATAAAGCATGCTAATGGTCAAGCCAATGATAGAAACTGTCCATCACCCTTCACCCCACCAGATCTGATTATATTCCTTACTCATCAGATGCCTCACGCGTTTCTGTTCTCTCAATACTGTGATGATCAATTACTCCTGACACACTTTTGAAAACAAAGTTATGAGGAAGAATTTCCATTTTCAAACACCCCACCTGCCATTTTCTAGTGCTCAATTCTTTCCTGGAATCCTTCTATACTTGTTACAAAAGGACAAAACATTTTCTTGTACCTCTGTTGATCCCTTCCTGATCACATTCCCATGTATATAATGTCTTACAGCAGTCTGATTTAAGATTCTCATCACATTACTCTTCCTTTAGGTCACTTCTGCCTAGGTAACTGGTGAAATAGTATTTAAGTATTTTCTTTTAAACAATAGGGTAAGAGATACAATTAAATTTTGAATGCTACTTCCATGCTTAAATAAGCAGACTGAGAGCATACAATAGCACTATTTATATATGTTTGTATAGATTATTATTGAAAAGATTCATAAACACATAGCTATTTCTACCTTTAGTCAACTCTATCTGCTTTCACTTCTGTATTCAACAGCCCTGTTTGAATTCTCAATTTCCTATTTGAATATAAAATCAGGCTATTCATTCAACAATATGATTGTGTTATATTAGACCTGGTTTGAGTTTAGTCTAAACCAGATCATTTTCCTCACCAATAATTACTGCTAAATCCTGTCATGTATATGATAACATACGTGATCAACTGACACAATGCAGCTCTGTAATTCCTCCTTGAGTCACAGCTCCAGTTATTGTCCTCTTTAATAACCTGTCACTGAAAAAGATGAATTATCATCACCTTTGTATTACTTGAATCCACACATAGGGTGCTTTGCACACATTGATATTTTCACTGTACTTGAAAAAATACTCCTATGTCTAATTACTACTGCTTCCAATTTGAAGTATTTTTGCTCATGCATAAGCACATTTTACACACCACATCTATGACCAGAAATAATAGAGGCTGAAATGTTATGGCTTAAATGATTGACAACAACACTAATTGAAAAGGCTCCACAATCCTCACGAAGATAAGCAGTCAGAAGATGTATGGATTATTTTTGAAAAAGTTTATTTTCAATTATAGGTTTTTGGTTGTTTGAGTATTTGGAAAGCTATAACAAATGAGGGACTTTCTGCATCATCTTGTCTTACAATAACATGAACAAGTGTAATATACAGAATAGAAAACATTAGCTACTGCTTGACCTTAGTGATTATTTCTGTATTGTACAAAGCAACAATTAGCCTTCTATTAGATTGAGTATAATGAACATCTGATACAGATAAAAGTTGCTGAAATGGATGTGTGCCCCATTGATTTTAACCTTTATCTGAGAACAAATAGTCAATTTCATCAATTATTATTCTACCTATCCATTCATCTTCTAAGTGCTTACCCTGGTCAGGGCTGTATTACAATATTATTAATTACTACTGCTGTTGTAAGTATTATTATTATCACTATTATTATTATTTTTTATTATTGGATATTATCATTATTATTATCAAGTAATTATGTGATAATAATATTAATAATAATGACATTTAATAATAATAATGACAATGACAATAATAAACCAAGCTTGCTCAATTAATATTTAAATTCTCTTTTACATGAGGGATCTGCCCAACATAGGCAGCAATAAAAATTTCAAATACAACTGAACACATAAAAAGCTGACATCAACAATAAGGTAAACACTAAAAACACAATATACGCTAAAAAGGTAACATTAAAGCAACCAACGTTAAAGTACAGTAGAGCCAAATAGCAAATGTAGTGAATTTCATACTCAAAATGACACTCAACATGTCTACTCAAAATGATTAGCATTAGAAAGCTTTCACTCAATCGAAAAGATGAAAGTTATTGTATACTGAAATGCAGAAAAAAATTCAAACAGTAATAAATAAATTAAATAAATAAAACTGTTTTAAATTACTTAACAGAAGTGGGATTGGAAGAGAGTGAGTCCAGAACACACATGCAACACAGTTTATGTTACAGTTATGGATATGTCTGAACAAGTGAAGGTTAAAACCGGTTTGAGAAAGCAACAAAGACATAAGGAACAAGAGGGAAGTAGAATTTAGAGCTGTTAGTTCCCACAGCATTTCATCAGAATCTCTGCCAGAAATGTTTAAATGAATATGTACTGTATCTATATACCAATAAAAAATGTTTCAATTTTAATTTCATACAGCACAATATTCACGAGGTGCCAACTCCTGTTATAAATTAAAACACTGTTATCCCTACCTTAAAATTTGAGAGGTATAATATGTATCTTAATACCTAGGTAGATGTAGCGCGATCTGGCACTTCACACCAGACCTTTCTGAAAAATATTCAGCATTTTAAACGTGTTGGCGTACGTACATACCTTGAGCAGCGTCAGTTAATTTCCATTTACCTCAGTGAATCGTACGATCCTATATCTGATTGTATTCGTAGTAATATCTTTTTTCTTCTTGAGTTATCGGATATATTCATGAGCTTACTTCAGACGGTCAAGAGAAAGCAAACACGAAAAATATTTACTCACACGACATACTTCCTTAATATATCGCGTAGTCTTCTTCGGAAAAAGATGAGTACTTAATTTAACTTGCAAGCAACACCTATATATCTAAAACAGATGCCCCGAGTGTTCGTGAATTATGATTTCATTCTGGAGTTCTCTAATCAAAGTATACCCACAACTGACGAGATATCCTCTCGTTCAAGCTAGTTTGCAGTCACTTTTTGATAGCCGCCTTCTTCTTTACTTGATCCATTTTCTTCGTAAAAGAGAAAAAGGTCATTCACAAGGCACTATCTAAAACTGAAATGAAAACGTGTTACCTTCAATTCTTACTCTTCATTTATAATTTGCATCCCGCAGTCAAACTGCGTTCAAACTTTGCAGTAACTGAAAATGACAGGTGGCCAAGATTTAGGAGTAATCCAGAATTTCAGTACTACATTAACCTTGTACGTGTGCCCGCAACGTACGTATTTCCTCATTGTTCTATTTTCCTTTGTTTAGCGTGCATGCCTTGCAGAGACCACGTATACTGTATGCCCATATATGCGTACAGTATTTAAATATTCATCGTAATGTAGATATATAATATTTAATGGCAACATCATTTACAAATGTAGCAATTGTTTGGTAAAATCTGTTTTATTGATGATTCATGTGGTTTATTCTGTAACAAAGAACTTATAAACAAAACATTAATTCCTCAAGTTTTTCCCCATACATGAGTCAGTTTCAAATAATCACAATGATGAGCTACATCTACTTTTGCAGTTTAATACAGAAATGTACAAATTGGAATGCATTCTACCCTGGGTGAGATTTATATCATCTAACGGGTCTGCCTAAGATGACAGCCAGACCTGAAACAAGTAACAATATGCTGTCAACTCTGTTTCAGAAAATTTTATTTGAAAACACAAAATATCTTCCCTTAGCTTGTTATAGCAAAAACTTACATTTGGATTATATTTTTTCCTTGAAAGCTATAGGATTCAAAAAAACACGTTCCACTTCAGTTCTATATTGGAATCATTTCGGTTAATTTTGTGAGCACAACACATCAGCAAGCAATGAACAATTATTGCCAAAAAAAAGAGCATGTTATTTTACAAAATGGCAGGACATGTTTACGAATGTTGTGTAGAAGGACTGGTTATGGGAGTGTGAAACAGAAACTTACCAAACCTGTCTGACAGTTTCACACAAAGAACATGAAATGGAATAGTAGGTAGCACTGCGGCCACACATTTTCAGTGTTGTGGGTTTGACCATTTTCCTCATTTTGTGTGTGGAGCTTTAACAGTTAGGTGATTTTGTGTCTCTAAATTGCCCTTAGTGTGCGAGACAGATTGATATCCCTTCCAGGGTTATTTAATGAACATTACACATTGGCCTACTTTGAACCAAAAGGCTTAATCCATACTTGTTTTATTAATGTAATTCATGGATACAGTATGTGAGCCCTTTAGTAAACAGAAAAACGTATACTGGTGATAGATAACCTCAATCAAATGCTACGTAGCTGATCAGACATGGCTAGCAGAAAGAAGGTATGTCAGGCAATTCTTTTATACAAAGTATTTTTTAGATAATTGATATTTTGGTGATGTCTTGTTTGAATGGCCTGCTTCAAATCACAAAATTAATGGAATTGATGTCAGGACTCTGACTTGATTGCTGTAAAATATAGAATTTATCTTGTTAATTTAATTCAGTGGTTTGGATCATTATCATATTGCATGACCCAGGTCCTTTTAAGTTTTAGATGAGAGAGATGCTCAAAGATTCCACTATGACACTACCTGGAATTCATTGGTCCTTCAATAACTGCAACTATTATACTGCCTCCACTATACTTCACAGTTGTTTTTCTCCAAATGTAACAGTGCACATTTACTAAAATGCCCAAGTCTTTAGATTGCTTTTGTAAGCCTTTCCTGTTTAAAAAAAAAACAAAAAACTTTGACAACTCTTCTTTTGAGGTCCTCTGAAATCTCTTGATGAAGTTACAGTGCATTTGAACAAAATTCTGTTGTGAAAAGCAGGTGTACAAATTTTTTATTTTTTTTTATTTGGCATGGCAGCCAAGCCCACACCTAAATACATATTTGTATCACCTGACCACTACTACCTTCTTTCAATAATCAGGTAATTTTCATAGAGGTTCACATACTTATTCCATCAATGACCTTATAGTTTAAACTATTCGGTCAATAAAGATAAGACTCAACAGACAACATTTTAGAATGCAAGACTGCTTTATTTATTATGACTTAAATGAAGATGTAATCACATTAAAGAAGCAATTAATGGAGAAATTCAGATAATGTCACTTAAAACCGCACATTTTACTTTAAAAAAAGATCACAAATTACATTCTTGTTGGTATCAAAGATTTAATCTATCCATTAAATAATCAGAATGCTTTATTGCACAACATCAAAAAGATCAGCTCCTGGAATTATTTATTAAAATGTATCCAATAATCAGATTGATAGCACAAGATAAAAAAAGTGTAAAACACCGCCAGTATGAGACTCCTCTACTTACGGAAGTCAGACTTCATGAAGGCCACCAACCAGGTTGGCAGGTACTGCAATATCTAATAGAGAGTGGAAAACAGGCAAAGCAAAACCAAATCAGGCAGGAACAAGAACAGGTATAAACAAACACTGAGTATACATCTAGTATTAGAAAGACATTCAAATTGGGCTACTACTTTGTTCCTATTGCTGTTTCTGGTTTGAAAGGACTATGATGGAAAGCATTAATAAAAATAATATCTAGCGATGTTTCTCTTATGCTACAGAACTAAACCACCTTCCAAAACACATGACCAAAAGTAGCAGGACAACTAACAAATACTAATTAAAACAATTTCATACCTATTTTTGCAGGCTTGGGCATGTTGAAATTATTCATAATTTCTACAAATTCCTCCAGTGGTCAACCGTGGGTTAAACATCCTTTCTTCATCAACAGTAGACACTATCTGACCTTGAACATAAATATGTTGTAATGAAATGAGGTCAACATGTACAGTATGAAGTTTAAGGGCACAGGCATTGAATGGGTATAGAAAGAGGTAGATATTTTCTGACTGTTGTACAGAAAAACCAAAATAATTTAAAGGGACAATTATACTAAGTAAATATATGGTGAAATTTAGTGATATACAGTAATTATTCATTGTACAAGATTAGAAAAACAAACATGCTAGAGGGATTACCCATGTTGTACCTTTGTGGTTTAGCAACAAACCAGGTTTAAAAGAAGATCATTTTAGAAAATTTAAGCTCTCTGTCTCACCACACAATAGACTTTATAGCCCACTTTTACTATCATAACAGCCATATGGTCATTACTTTTATTAATTAGTAGACTATTCCCAAGTAATTCTAAAGACTAAAACTAGTACAAGGAAATTACTCAGTACCTTTGTAGTCATGACCAGGATAAATGAGACAGTGTCCAGGTAAAGTGAAAATCATCTTATGGACCGATTGTTAAAGTTTTTGGGAACATCCTTAAAGAAAAAGTAAAATAAAATCAGAATAAGAAAAAGACTGCTATTTCATACTTCTATGAATAAAATCCTTTAGACAATACAGTACACAGGTGTATACAGGAATATTCAAAATAATTTTAAAAAACTAAAGGTTTGTCAGGAGAAACAGGTCTGGAGAGACAGGAAAAAGACAATAATCGAACTTGCAGCACATTTACAATCATATCCTGAAGTTGGCACCCATTAGTATCCAGGATATGCATGTTACAAATTATGGCAAAAAGAGAATAGACGTTGAAGGGGAGACACGAGAGGATGATAGTAAAGAAATAGGAAGGTGACCTCCGTACCCTGTTGGAAGTCAGTCGTGCCACAGCCCCTGATGAGTAAAGCGTGTCATACATCCATCTGTGTGCTCTGGAGTTTCTCGTACAACCAAACTCTGGAATATAGATCTTGCTGTATAACTGCATGAGATTAATAAGCAGTACTATTTCAGTTAAGGGTAAGAGAATGTATCTGCCATTTTTCTTATCAGACTATGATACAGGAAATCTCAAACCAAAATAACTGGATTTGATGCACAAAAAAGCAATCTTCCTCAGTTAATTCTGGCTTAAAAAGACTAACATTGAAGGCCCATTCATACTTCACTTTTCAATGCGCTCTTACGGTGCATGAACCTTTGTACTGAATACATTTTTCTGTATGTGTACTTTCACGGTTGGCAGCGATGATATTCCACCAGACCAGCAGAGGGCACGTTGTGACTACTCTGTTCGTCTACTCCATCTTCGATAGCTGACCTTTTGAATTCACTGCGAACTACTGGAAATTCCCAACAGTGCACTAATTAATTCCTTGCCCATGCGCAGTCGACATGAATCAACCAGCAAAATGTCTGATACAAAATCTGAACTGCACACACACAGTCCGCATGAACACCCCTGATGACGAAATTTACGTCACGCACTTTGTCTGTGAACAAGTGATGGAGCAGGTGAAGTATGAATGGGCCTTAATGGACCCTTTCTCCTCTCACGTTTCCCAAAAGAGATACAGTCTCCCTCAGACAGATGGACAGCATTAGCTCTACTATGCAGATGGCATTTTTGCACCCATACAACTTCTTCAGAAGACCACTGCCAGTGATATGATCTGCATGGCAATGGGTGCTCACTGGAAGACAGGTCAGGGGAATGTTTGTTAATGTAGAATACCCCACACGTACAAAGAACAGAATGCCTAAATTATACACTACTATGCTTATGAGGTTTGCTGACCTAAGCCATCGATTGTTAAAAAAAAAAAAAAAGGGGGGGGGGGGGGGGGGGAAAAAAAAAAGGGCCCAGTCAAAAAAATTTCTAAATTACAAAAAAAAAAGTGAAAAAAAAAAAAAAAAAAAAAAAAAAAAAAAAA
>JAACJT020023422.1:0-22848 GCA_009936485.2 Gymnarchus niloticus | reverse complement strand
TATTTTAAAGTCAGTGCGAGCCTTAACTGGAAGCCAATGTAAAGATGACAATACAAGACTAATATGTTCAAACTTCCGAGTCCCAGTCAGCACTCTTGCTGCAGCATTTTGCACTAGCTGGAGTTTATGTAACAATCCTGAGGTCTATCCAGAAAACAGAACATTTCAATAATCCAATCTGGAGCTGATAAAAGCACGAGTTAGCTTCTCAGCATCATTGAAGGACAACAAACCTTGGCTATATTCCTCAAATGGAAAAAGCTGTTTTTGTTATATTGCTAATGTGAGTATTAACCACCAGATGTTGGTATTAACTCAAGAAATCCACAAATATAAAGAATTCACAACATTAAAGTCCATAAAAAAGTTATGTGTAAGAAAGTGGAATGATGTGATTATTCTAATTAGCCTTGGGGTTTAAACCCACAACCTCCCGAACACAGGAATAAATCCCAAACTCACTGAGCTGTACACCAGAGGTCGGGGTACAGCGTACTGGTAGAGCCGTGTAAACATGGGAGATGCAGATACACAATAAAGATAGTGTTGTAGTGGAGTCTCTGCTGATTTTCTGACCATTACAGAGCAAACGTGCTTAGGCACTTGTGAGTTTTCTTGGCAAAAGTTGCCTTTATTTCAAGTCAAAGTATTTTGAATCCTGAAATAAGGTACGTGTAAGATGACTTCTCCTGTCCTCCCCTGATGATGTACAGGTAGCTACCAAAACATGGAAGAGACCACAGTCACTTTGAGGGGCAGGTCCTTGCTAAAGACTGCTTAAACTGGTACTATTTTACCACGAGCAGTCACACAAATCGGACCGAAATCTCAATTTATGTTGCTCTGGAATTTTGTGCGGTTTATTGCTCTGGCTGGAATTTAGTGAAGCATAATTCAGCCAATAAATAGAGAAAAATGGACTACTCTGTGATGCTGTTTGGAAATGATATAAACCGATTTAGTTTTTGTACATAGCACCCCACAGGAAGATACTGCAGCTGAAAGATGAGTATTCTTCATCTCTTCCAAAAGAATAGCTTAAATGTGTAAGAGAATCCTTTGAAAAAGCTTATTGCCAAGTCACACAATCAAAACTATTAACTCCCTGTAAATGAATCCATGGAAGGAGACTCAGGGGTGGTAATTAGTTCATGAAAATTTTCAATTAAGCCATTGAGACTTCAAAATGATTATCGCCGAAGGAGAGCACTCGCGTAATTCCTCTTCATTTGAATGACACAATTCGGTCTCATCCCACCTCCTGCTGAATGATGCCAATGTCTTTCAATCCATCAGTCTGTGTGGAGCCTAGTGCTTGATTTTAGGTTTAAGTCCCAGCCAAAAGCTACCCCACGTAATAGTGCTGTCTTCCAATCTATTTAACACACAATCAATGTTCCTACAACATCTCTAAGAAACCCAACTGTGCCATCACAAGAAATTAATGATTTTACCCCTTGTTCTTGCCACTGTGCTTGTAGATCAACTAAATGAGTTATAAAGCTCCTACTTTGATCAAAATCAATCTCTTCTTGGCTCATCTTTAGCGCACATGAGGTGAAACAACTTGTCCAGAAGATCTTTTCCTTGTCTCCTAAGGAGTGCCGGTTCACTCAATCAAGAGGTGCCATTTCACTCCACACAACTGAGCCTGTCTCTCAGTAAATAAACACCAGTGTTATGTTCTAGCTGCCAGTGCTTTTTTGAATGCAGCGATTACATTCAAGCTGGTTATTAATCCAGTGATTTATAATAATAAACAACAAATGTAAATGAATCTCATAATGGCATTCTGTCACTAAACATCAAGGGGATTGTTCTTGCATTTACATTTTATCCATTTAGCAGACTCTTTTGTCCAAAGCGGCAGACAGCAGTTAAGGAATTACCTTGCATGTTAAATGATTTATCTCTTTAAATTATATGCTTTCCTATGAGCTGTCAAGGGGTAAATTTCTCATCTTTAATGTATTGATAAATCCATTTATTCATCTTCCCAGAAAGGGTCACAGTGAGGAAGTGGAGTCAATATTTTCAAAGCAGCACTGGGAACAAAGTGGGGACCATTCAGGATGGGAAGTCAGTCCATGGTAGAACACACATGTTCACGTAAAACAGGAAATTTAGGTCCTCCAGTTTGTAGGGTCTTTGGACTGTGGAAGGAAACATAGAAAGTATCTGGCGAAAACTAACAGTTCCCCACTGTGTCACCATGCCATCCACATCTAAAAGTGAATACATGAATATTAAGTAACATTTCTCACTGAAAATAGTCTGATTTTCAATAAAGAATAAATGAGTAATGTTGCATTTATGTGTACAGATAGAACAGTACAAATGCATATAAGATGAACCAAGAAATAATCTGAGCCAGTCAATTTCAAAGCTGCCACGCAATAATCAACTTTTCCAAATGGGGGGCAGTGCGTCTCCAGTCTGGGAGGTCTCAGAAAACCAGTGTGATGAGGCTGTTAAAAAGTGATAAAAAGTATTTCAAACAACCTATAGTTTTAAGTGAAAAGGACAGAAGCAGCTCCACCATGATTTTTTAAAGATGCACTTCCCACGTAAATACCTGGATGTTTGCTTTTAACCCTAGTTAACATGACTGTGGAAGATGAGGAATTAGCGTGTGCAGGCTGGATATGGTTAACACTGGGGCCTGTATAAACAAACAGGCAAACAAACAACCAACCTCCTGAGACAAAAATGCATATGCATGGGCAGGGAGGTGGGTGTGAGTCCTTCGCCTGAGTAACAAAACTAACGAAACAGGAGCTGTGAACGACAGCATCCTCCATTCTGGGTCCAGAGGGAACCCCCTAGATGTTCTCTGCTAGGAGAACATCTGGTACCATCAGTAAGCTGTGGGGGGAAAATCTGTGGCTACTCGAAAGGGAATCCGGAGAGAGCATCGGCAAACAGACAGAAAACGCTACAGCACTACCTGTATAATCATCATTTACTTGCAGCAGTGAGCCGGCTGGCTTGTGAAGAAATACATCACCCAGCAAAGCCTACTGGAAAAACGAGCATAGTCTCATGTCTTTGATGAGGCTGTGCTTACAGCGCCACCTGTGGGGTTAATGGTAACTGATGTCACATACTCATTACTTTATTGAGAATAGTACTCCTTTACATAATCCATCAAAGACATGGAGAAGCGTGACTCTTTTTCATGTACGGTGGACAGCAGTTAAAGTAAATCCTTAATAATTCCTTTGAAATTCAGCTGTACATTATTGGCTTTTTTTATGCATCCCTTTAAATCATACAACCCCAAATAAGAAAAAAATTGTGACGGTATGGAAAATGCAAATAAAAAAAAATGCAGTGATTCTTAAATCACTTACCTTATTTCATTGCAGACAGTAGGAACCCAAGATATTTCATGTTTTGTCAGGTCCACTTCAGTTCATTTGTTAATATGCATCCATTCCTGCATTTCAGGCCAAAGTAAATTTAAAAATCACTGCGGTTTTTTCTATTATTATTCTTTGCATTTCCCATACCATCCCAACTTTCTGATTTTGGGTTGTACTTAAAGAGCCTGGATAAAAAATTATAAATCATGAGACTGCAGACAAACAAAAACAAAAACATGTTGTGTTGTCGGCATTTAATCCACCTGACTGAAAGGATAAAAAAAGCACATGACTAATGTGTCCTCAACCAAAACTGAATGGCTGACCCACACTTTCAACATCCGCCTCTCCTAACAAACTTCTCACTGAGCTCTTAACTGTGTCCTTCGCTGATTCCAGCCCTGCTCTCAGAAATCACTTTCCAGCCAAATAAGTCTGGCTAGGTTTTAGCAGAATTATCTACTCAAAGGTGAGCATTCATGAAGCCCAGGGTAGAGGTGTCTGATGGCCAGTAATTGGCTTAATTGGGTAGCCAGAATGGTCTGTGTGAAGAGCACTACCCACCATGCTGTGTTCCATTATGTGGCCCATTCATTTCAATGAGCAAATGAGACTGGTGTATCCGACGTGGTGACGATTGCAGGGCTGGCACCAGTTCCAGATAAACAACAGACCGCAGAAACAGCTTAACTCCTAAAGTGGCATCTGTGTGAATCCGCTGTAAAACATAGTGCAGAAATTATTGTTGTTGTTGTTGTTGTTGTTGAAATTATTATTGTTGTAGAATCATTTCCAAGCTTTGCTGACAAATTCCACGTACAGTACTGCGCTAAGACAGCTCTTTAAAATATCCCTGCAGCTACAAATATGTGAGGCTGCAAGTCTACAGAAGTATTTCTAAGGTCATGGAGTTCAAAGCTAAAGCCATTCAGTGTTGGAGATGATGAAAGAGTGAAGAACAGAGAGAGGCATGTGGAGCAGTTTTAACAAGGCCAGCATCATTGAACCACAGCTCATAGCGGAGGCTGAAACAGCGTGGACTGAAGGCCACGGGTTCCATCGGCCTTGGAAAAAGAACAAATCTCAGAAAAAAGAAATAACACAGAGGGCCTCTTCTGAGGTATTAAGTCATCTCCAACAGATATTATGTAAAAATGAGAAATGAACTAGGAAATATTAAAGAGACCTAGCCAAATTTTGGCTGCAACTCGAGAACCTATGTAACGTTATGTTCTCCAAACTGGCCGTTCCTGTAAAATCATGTTCTGCGAACAAACTAAAACATGCCATGGGACCAAAGACAGCTTTCATGCCTTCCTCCCACCCTCAGATCGCCTAACTTTGTTCGTTGTCCCACCAGGAGTATGCTGCCAAACATCTACAATGTCGAAATGACAGGGGTCAATGTTTTTAGTGATGATATTCACTATTATGCAGATAACGTCAATCAACGTGACTCCAGCAAACATTCTGCACATGCACCAAAGGGAAAAATTTAGCTCTGCCATGGAGGCACTTTAAATTCCTTTTGCATGCATCAGCTCCCCGCTGTACAGGCAGGAATCCAGGCATGTTTAAATGCAGCATCATTAGGCACCTGTGCATCAGGATGTCGCCTAGCACCTGTCCAAGAAGACGCCTAAGACTACTGACGTGCTTACAGTGGAACAGTTCCACATAAATGCTTCACTTAATGGACACAGAGTAAGGTCCATCCTGGGATTTGAACCAACGGCCTTCTTGTAATGCTGCTCAAAGTCCATAACCTGTAACCATGACTTCCACATTGGTTTGTCACTGTTGAAGTAGCCATTAACAAAAGAGAAAATTGCCATCACCAAATGGCGGCTTGGATATGAAAACAACAATAGTGTGGGACAACAAAGGACCATGGGACTTGGATATGGAGAACATAACAGCCTCTACAAAGCTACAAGGATGGTAACAGAACTGTTCTGTCTTGATGTTCAAGGACAGGATCTGCTATATGAATTCACCCGAAATATCCTCAAATTAAATTGACCTGTTCCTTTGAGGTTTTTGTTCATGTCTTGTGATTTTTTTAAATCAATTTGTATAGCTGGACATTTTACTAGATAAATCTAAAACATTATCATATTGTTAAAGCTCAGCATGTTCTCCTAGGACTTCATCAACATCTGAAGAGGAAAAATGGCTGCATTTTCTCAGAGATACAGTATAATAAAGTAAAATGTCATCTGCAATAATTAACCGCTCAATAAGAAATTGCTTTAATGCTAATCTCTATCTCGGGCCGACCTCTGCATTTGCATTTCCAGATCAAGGTCAACTTCAGTTCTCTAGGTTCGTCGTATTCAATGATATTCAATTCTATTCACTTTAGGAAATGTTATATTGGCCCGTTGGGCCTCAGGCATCTGAACCTACATTGTCCACTGGCAAATGACTTTGGACTGAAGCATTTCCAAAAGCAGACTCGCTTGTGAGGGTCTTTGTGAGGAAAAAAGTGACATGACTATTTTTGAAAATACAAACAAAACTAATAATAAGCCATCCATTTTCCAAACGACTTAGTCCTATTCAGGGTCATGGGGAGCCTGGGGCCTATCCCAGGCAGCCTTACAGAACAGGGTGAGGGACTCCCTGGACAGGGTGCCAAACCACAGCAGGGCAACTGACAATACTAATAATTAAAACTTATTGTTCATATGCAGAGGTATATATGAATTCTTTTGTTTTCACTTATCCTATGGGACACTCACATACACTATATTGACAGTCAGGCAATCTCCAGCAACAAACACTGGTGGCAGAATGGGTCGTACTGAAGAGTTTAGTGACTTTCAACGTGGCACCATCATAAGATGCCACCTTCCCAACAAGTCAGTATCAAACTTCTGCCTTGGTTAACTATAAGTGAGGTGATTATGATGTTGAAACTTCTGCAAACATCTAGAATTCAGTTGTGATGTCATAGACCACACAAACAGAAAGGGACCCGATGACCCAACATCAATACCCAACCTCACTGATGCCATTATGGCTGAATGGCAGCAAATCCCACCAATGATATTCAAACATCTAGCATAAAGCCTTTCTCAAAGAGTGGAGGCAAATTAGGACCAACATCTTCTTTATACCTTTGGTTTGGGAATGAGATATTGCACAGGCAGGTGGCCCAATACTGTAGTCCCTATAGTGCATATTTAATACCAAAGCTTGGATTCAGAGTGCATAGTGAGCTATTTAAAGGCTGTCCCTGGAGCAGTTTTCGAGTTAAGGGTCCTGATTAAGGACCCAACAGTGATATAATTATGCAGCCTGTCAATACCTTTCACACACGGGCACACAACCAGGTAAACCAATGAGTGAAACGGCTCCTTACGGAGATTTTTAAGGTGTGTAGTTCAAAACATAAATTATACCTTGGGGGACTTTATTAAGCTTATTTTATTAGGAATCAATAAATCCAGGATGTTTGAATCCAATGAAAAGTAACTGCCTTTATTTTCATTTGTTTTTTCCTTGACTTTTTTTAAGCCTTTTATCAACATTAACTTATTAATATCCATTATTTGCAGGGATTCCTCCTTCTTATAATTATGTAGCCTTCCTCTAGAGTTTCACTTACAATGCATGACCTTTTTTTCCAGTCACATGAACAGCAGAACAGAATGAATATTTTCTATTTTGTCATTCAAATTTGAGTGACAGTTGACAGTACCAGAAGCCCATGTAGCAATTTCAGTTTTCCTGTATCGCTTAATTGCTTGGGACTCATTTGAGATGCTTTTGTTTGTCTTGTTGATGTCATTACCTTCTGACTCTATAAACATTAATATTCATTATTTACTAATATCCAGGTTTTTAGCCCTATAAGCCATATTTTTATTTTACATGTAGAACCAAATGTCTGGGAATTTTGATATAAAAAATCACCTATAGGGTCATTTGGACCTATACAATAGTTTTTTGAATAGCCCAGGAAGAAAAAAGAAAAAAAAAAACTTGATCATAATTCTTAGAACCTCGGGTGCTTTTAGAATCTTATTAGCACTCTTAGAACCTTGTGGTGTGAGGTTTCAGTGGCTTCTTCTCCAAACTTCCATTAATGACACCATCTTAATAAATAAATTGACTCACTGTTCAGTCATTAGTCATGCTTTTCATCTATTCCATGTTGTGAAAAAAGCATAAAGGATTTCCTATGAGTGTCATGTCAAGCATGCATGACTGTTCTACCACTAATCATGAAAATGAATATGAAATACGTACTTACTTCAACGAGTCAGCCCCATCTTTGACTTGCTGTATTGCATGCTTATGGCTTTTTGAGTATCTCGCCACAGTTCACTCGTCGGAGAATATTTCCCAGGTATAAATTAAATGAAAAAAAATCCATTAAAAACTTCAGACCTGTTAAATAATGCAAAGGAAAATCAACAGCAGAAAATATTCAATTATGTAGTGAATTAATTGCAGCAATGAGCAGCTATGACTGCCACAGGCCTTATTAAGTGGAAGGATGTAAATACATTACTGGTGATCATCAACCTAACCCTGGAAGCACTGGGGATGAGGCAGCACATATGCTGGGTGGCAAGCCAGCCGGCAGGGGAAGCACACACACACACACACACACACACACACACACACACACACACACACACACACACACACACACAAGCACTAAATGCCTACACATTAAGAACACATCTTTGGATCATCAGAAGAAACAAGTCCACCTAGGGGCAAATCACACACACATGCACACACACACTGAACTCACAGTGTCACCGCAATCGTTCCACCACCTTACAAACCATTTATACATTAGCTAAGTAAGATTTCTTTATGTTCCACTGAGTCACCATGGTGCGTCTTCAACATTAGCACGGGGACTAGAATCCTTCACAGTGAAGTGTCCGTTGTTAAACCCGTTCTAAAAAGGTTGAAGGTTAAAGTCTGTCCTTCAAAGGAAGCTTACGTCCTGTTTTGTATGCTTTATGGTCAGGGTAAAAATCAATGCAGGTGTAAATGAAGCAGAATTTTCTGTGTCTAGTGAGCAGCACGGACTGAGAATATGCGTGATTAATTTAACTGGGAAGTTATCAAGCATGATCTCTTCTTGACATAATAAGATGTGTTCTGTCTACACGCCCCATCTCCTTCCAGAATCATGAAGAAAAGAGGAGTTCTTGTGCCCATAATTTTGGCCTACATTATTGTTATGTTAATTCAATATTGCGTCCTTGTTTTTCTGGCCACAGCCTAGTGCAAAGCGGAGGAATGTCAGGCAGAGGCAATACTGTAAAGGAATGATGGACTGTTATTCACCGTTTTCAGGGTAATTACTGGACTACCTTTCCAGTTGGCCTTCAGCACCACAGACTAAAGTGAAGGCAGTTCTTTACGCCTTCCGTCAAACTGAATTGTCATACATACTGAATTGCCGTACACCCTTCAGTCACCAACCATCATAAGTGCAGTTAATCATACTGATACCCTTAAAAGAGGAAAGGCTGAAAATTAACCCTCAATTTACCTACACTCTCCTTCCAGACAATGAAAGCCCTTTCAGCCCCTCACAGAACTATGGAAAATTGGTGATGGGGAAATGTGCCTAAGCCATCAGCCAAACTCCAGTCCCGTCAAATCCGAGAATGACACCACTGGTAATTGCATAAGATGTTTTCTTGTCATGCCTCATGTAAAGTGGCAAATGCATACCGTTCAGAAGAAATTCTTTCCTGCAAGTGATAAGATGAAGGCAGCCCATTTAGACTCTTAATTCTGTACAATTTCCCTTCCTTAAATGGAAAGGAATTATACAAATGGCTCAAATGGCTGAACCATGGAATGCTAAATGTACCCACTTTTTAGAAAGCGTATGATTTGAGGAAAGCTACACTGCTTGCAGTTTTTAGCAGTTTAAAGCAAGATTTTGAAGGTGTATTAGTATGAATTTTAATTATGACTCAACTCTGATTATTGTATTACAAGAGCAACACTATCATTCAAAGAGGCCTATCTAAAACTACATATGTATATATGTATGCTCATTAGGGTATAAAAATGCAAGGTACAAGAGTAATCCTGAAGAAATCTGTACAAACAAAACTGTTCCACACAGACCAACCAGAATGTGTCAACAAATGATTTGTAAAAACCACGATCCTTCTTAATGCTGAGCTCTGTTTACTATGAATGCAGAGGGACTTTTGTTGCCATGACACCGCTGAGTCCCTATTCACTTAACACACTCTGTCGCTATGGCGTTTGGCCAGCACACGTGTCTAGCAGCCCTCCAGCTTGCAGGTGAGCTGTTCATCCGTCAAGCAAACCACCGGCTGTTAATTTGCCAGCGTGGATGGGAGGGGGGTTCCATCACCTGTTATTCACAATTTATTTTATTTATTGCTACAGCTTCTGTTTTGCTTTTTCAAAATTACCTCTGTCTTATCTGTTGTTGACTCATTTTTCTTTCCAGAAGTGCAGCTTGTGAATTCTTGAAGATGTTTTTCTTTAAGATTTTTGGGGATTGGTCTTTGTTGAACTTACTAGAAAGTACCGGAAAAAAACAGACTCTCCTTGATACTGAACCCGGGACATCACACAAGCGTGCCAAGCCAGCCAGGTGACAGGTGACACCAGGCCAGCCCATGGTGATGGACCCCCAAGGCTGGCAATCACAGACAGGGACTCGATGATGGTTAGGAAGCCTGCCAGGACAAAGAAAAGAGAGCTTGGAACAGAAATAAGGAATAACTGCCTGCTCCATGGAGAGCCACTAAGCCAATGTGCGCTTAACCGTTTCTTGCCTTCTTCCAGTAGGACGATTCCAGCGTTCCGTGTCAAAACAGTAAGTGGGATGTCCACTATCTGCTAGAGGAAATCCCCCCCGGCATTAGGAGACCCCTGAAAGTCTCAGACCCCATCAATAATCACAGTTCCAAGGCACTTGATGGGACCCTCACTGTCGAACAGTTGGGTTGCCCGTTCAGATGCGTCGTTGCCCCACTCTATTAAATGAGATCATATGAGGCTTCGTGCCAGAGCCAGATGTCCTCATATTTTATAGGAGCTTTTACACTAATTACAAAACTTCACAAACTACACAAACAACACTTCCAAACACATGAAAATAGCTGTTTGAAACAGTAATGCCCCAATAAACGTGATCAATGCTTTTAAGCACTGTATAGTTGTATGAAAAGTGTCTACTTGAGAAGCCTAATGAAAGAAATAAGCCATGCAGTATAATTGCATTAGACCAGTAATTAAAAAGCTGTCCATCAGTGACAGTGAAACTCATTAGCTTAATGAAGCTGTGGGCTCGAGCTGCACTTTAATTGTCAAGACTTTAGCTACTTATTTTTGTGTGTTCAGGTACCTTTAAGGTTTAAAGTCAGGTTTTAAGTCCATGTGACCACGGGATAAAAAGTTCTACATTAAAAACCATAACCCTACCCAGGATAATCAGTTGGAAGATGGACGGATGGATGGATGGATGGATGGATGGATGGATGGATGGATGGATGGATGGATATTAAGCATTTTCTATTGTCCGTGCATGTGTTCCTGCAGAGTACTGTGTAATTATTCTTTGCATTACCACAGTTTTATTCCTTTTACAGGCCACATGTGTCCATCCTGGTCCAGGGATGGGGCAATTCTAGCGTTTTAAGGCCTCCTTGCTTATTATGTACAGCATCCAGGTCACAGAGTGCAATGTTGTCCACGGTGGGTGTTTTTGTTGCTGTCATTGTGAGGAGGAAATTAAATAAGCAACTGATTACTGTCCATGGCAACAGGGAAGGCATGACCGATCTTATTGATTTTTACTGTTTGATATAAGTGAGACTCTGAGCAGCTATGAATACCAAATGACAATAAATATGAAAATCTTGCTTGAATTCAATAACGTAGCTGAGCCTTGGACTTCAACTAAAGTCAAAATTCTCTTAATATGTTTACTGTATTTTTCATCTTGAACACGAGAATAGTAATTGTCATGAATAAATTGCTTCCTAAAGTGCTGTTTCACGTGGTGGGTGAAATTTAGCGGCCAGACAGATTATATTACGGCCAGGGTCACTGCGCCAATGTCTGGATCATACATCCACTTTGCAGATTAAAGAAATAACCTCAATTCAGCATTATATTAACATTTGCCATGCTAACCCGCGAAGGGCTCCAGTTAAACCATTACAAACTAGACTTCAGTGGGTTACTGGTTTTGTAATGACATGGGATGTGGCTTTAAAAGGCACATTGGGTGGGATGATCAGACAGCATGCTACACTTTCTCCAACATCCTTTCCATTGTCTAATACAGTTTATTGCTTATGATTCTGCCATGCTCATTTTATCCAGTTCAATACTTGTTTTGTTTGCAGCAATTTTCCAGTCTACTATAAGAGACTATTTTGAGTCAGTGCATTAATATTAATTTAAATGACCCCTCTCACTAGCTCCACCTCTCTGTTTCATAGATACAACATGGAAAGGAAATACCTTGTTTGGGGCAAGATGGCTGCTGTGTATTGTGTGATGCTTTTTTGGTCACATGATGCTTGTCTTTTTTGTGTGATGGAAGCGTTTCAGACTGACGAAGTGGAACCAAGAGAACCGTGACCTCATTTGGGAAATTGCCCACCGCCTTCCTCATGTTGGTCCTGCTTTGTCTTCTCTACCAGCCTTTACTCCACTTTAGTCCTGTCACATGGTATGACTTCAATCCAGAACTTAGCTCCTCCCCCTCATTATGTGATCAGTCATGTGATCATGGAACCTCACAGCCTGAGCAAGCAAGAAAAAATCTCTGACACTAAATACCTTAGGTATTTTTATGAACAAGTCCGAAAAATAGAGCTCTTCATCAGCTATATAATATTATGATAATTCATTGAAAAACAAAATGAAAAGCCAAAATAAAGCGTAATAAATGTAAACATTCATACATATAGATCTTTTGGTATTTGTTCTGGCAAGATTATACATCCCAAAAGGTAACAAGTTTAACTGTAATTGGCCTTTTTGAATTTTCAAGAAAGCTTGTTCCAGCATCTGCTTCATATGCTAATTAGCTATTACGAGATGAGTTTAGTTACAGCTATGGACAAACACTGACAGACAGTTGCATAACAAAGAGTGTCTTTGATGTGCAAAGGTATTTAGCAACTTTCTTCACTGTCTAGTCAATACCCAACATTCACCTTGCTTTTTGTTTCCATATGTCAGGCACTATCATTTAAAACACATAATTTTTGATCTAGCATTACTAAAACTCCAGTTTTAGTAATCTTTGATTAGAGGTTTTACTTGTGCCTGTACTATAATCAAACTGGCAAACCTTCCCTGAACCTTACACAAAAGCATGAGGTTACACCTTAAAACACAGTGCTACACATAGCAACATCAAATAAAGGTAGCTGTGTGCAGAAACACGCAGACAATGCTTTTTATCAAAGTGATTAGCTGTGGAGACAATTAGTGCCAAACCCATTCGAAAAAAACAGAAGTGCAAATAAGCTTCAGAAAAACAAGGATTTCAATTAAATATGTACAAAGGACATGGTCAAATATTGTAGAGCAGGTGCAGGGTGAGATGAGGCTCTTTGACACTGATCATTTTATAAAGGACAGGGGCCTGACCCGGGTGAAGGTTAACTGCAGTGTCAGCCATATGGTTTACATTGGACTGCCAATCACGCATGTGCATAGATAAACACAATTTATATATGCAGCTGATACTGAAAAGCAGATTTTTCTGTGTGTGTGTGTTGGCTTAGTTAGTGGTCTGTTTTTATGTGATCTGCACACAGGGAAAACAGTACTAATTTCTGAGGGCAGTTCCTGTTTGTCTCACGTGCCACGCTGCAGTTCGTTATTGTCACTGGGCAGCCGTCACCACCCTGGCATCACATTCGTTGATGCAAATTGGCAGCAGTCTGCAAGCAGAAATCATATCACTGTACACAGACACTACTTTGGCTTTAGTGCCTCAAAATGTGAGTGTACATCCAGAAATGTTTTTTATTCAAATACAGTAATTACGATATCACGATCATCTGAGATATTTACATAGGCTGCCCGGCCAAAAAAAAAGTCACGGTTTCAATTTAAATAAGCAAATACAGTACTTAAGGGCCAAAGGTCTGGTCTAGGCTCAGCAAAGTTATTCAGCATTAAAATGAAATCAGCTGAGTACCTAAATTTACCGAATGACCAGGTTATCCCATCAATGGATTTTTTCTTCCCTGACAGCACAGACGTATTCCAGCACAAAAATGCTAAGATTGTTTGGGTTCAGATTGTGAAAGAGTGGTTCAGGGAGCATGAAGAATCATTTTCACACATGAACTGGCCACCACAGAGTCCTGAGCTTAACCCCACTGAATGTCTTTGGGATGTGGTAGAGAAGACTTTATGGAGTGGTTCGACTCTCCTGTTGTCAATACAAGATTCGATGAAAAATTAATGCAAATCTAGGATGAAAAACATTTTGAGACATCGCATAAGCTCGTCCAAACAATGCCGCAACGAATGCTCCTTAATCAAAGCTAAAGATGGTCAAATTTAAGACTGAAGTGTGCGACTTTTTATTTTTGGCCGGGCAGTGTACGTATTCTGCAAGCACCTATTAATGATTCTTTGATACTTGCAGTTATACAAATCTCAACACAAGCAGGACCTGACTAACAAATCACCAATCAAAACATTAAGACATTTTGTCTAAGCAGGACAAGACATCAGAATCTAATTTAAATCCAAATCAGCTTGATTTGGACAAGACATTTACATGACCGAGGAATTTGTCTTGGTGAATCAGCTGTATATCTGAAGCAGTGAACAAAATAATTACTATGTGTAAAACAGTGAGTTAGCACACTACACAGCACTCTGTCTAATGTACAGTTCAATACCACACAGTACAGTACCAAAATACATATGCACAGAAGTTCTGTACATGCAGTAATAACATGCTCTACAGAGAAGAACATATGGCACGGATAGTTTAATACCATCAATGCGCAGAGATGCTAAACAGGGCTTTTTTTCTGCCAGTGTGTATTTCAGCCTGAGGACCGAACAACATGGCGAAGGCCTTGTTAAAGGTGTTTCCCCTTTTCAGGGCTAGCAGGTAAGAGGACAGCAGTGTCTGCCAGGTGGGAAAACTAGAAGCTTCCTTGGCATGGCTGATTGGGACAGACACATGTGCCAATTGAGAAGAAACACATAGTCATGTAACAAACTGGAGAAACTGAGCATTATGTGGGTTATGCAAATGCCTGTGGTCACCTGACTTACTCTGCTGGGCGGGGCTTGTACGTCCAAGGGAATAAATGGTTGTTTACAGAGTCAGTTAGGGAGGGGCTTTGAAGAATTCAAAATGAGGCAGTGGCAGACAGAGATAGATGGACACCCCCTCTGTAAAATATTTTCCGAGAATTGATGATGTCAAGTTCAGAACACATTACAATCACCCCTTAAGCGACTCCTCGCTCTAAACAAAGCAATCACATTAATCACATGAACCTGATATGGGTTCAGTGAATTCAGTCTCATACTCTAATTATTTTCAGGTAATGTCCCCCAGCCTAACAGCACTAACACCAAGATTCAGTACGGACTCATGTGTGCTATTGGTCATATTTTAGTGAATGTAGAAGCCTCAGTAATTGGCTGCAATCTAGGGGTGAAAAACTGGAATTGCACTCACCATCCCAAACACCCCAAGGTTTGAGGCACGCCACAGCACGGTCATGAAAATGCTATTCATTTCTCATATCTATCCAGTGTAGTGCATGCTCAAGTCTCAAAACGATCTCATCACATGACCACATTTCAGTTTAAGGTGGTCACAGGGCTCATCCACGGTAAGTGCTCATGATGGAAGAAATCTACAGTATATATGGTCTATCTACAGTACTGTGCAAAAGTCTTGAGCCACCTCTCATTTCTCTGTATTTTACTTCCAAAAAACCAGACTTGTATTTTTTTAATGTAGTCTTGAGGAATAGTTCTCCAGACTTCCCGAAGGACTTTCAAAGTTTTCGGCTCTCATTTTCAGTCCACTCTCTGTACCTGACCAGTTTCAGGGGAATGTTTTTTGTTTGTTAAGCCACACAGTGACCTACGTATGAATCATTCAAGCATAACAAAGCCATCTAACTTACGGCATGAACCAGTGAAGAAACAGGTGCAGATGATTACAGATGATCAGATGATGTTGCAATAAGGCACTGTACCTACTGTCCCATTTTCCTAGTAAAACATGAAGAAATGAGGGGTGGCTCAAGACTTTTGCACAGTACTGTACCTCAACATGCTAAACTTCTCATAAAATTGAACTAGTGTGGAAAAATAAATTGAGCAAACATTGGTATTAAGCAATAGAGGTTTAAAAATAAGACTATATGTGTTCAGGCAGTCAAGTCAGGTCAGCCAGGGGGAGTGTTGTCATCTGCAGTAATCCTACATGTACAAAGCACACAGTGTGAGGGACATTTCACAAAAAATCTAAAACACAATTCATTAAACACTTAGGAAGATGTTTGTTTCTACTGGGTTTTTATCTTGTTCATGAGGAATTACTTAAGGTGGGTTGTGCTTGTTCTCTGTAGTACGTCTACTTAATTGTTTCTGCAGTGGATCTCCAGAAATCCATCATTGTCCTCAAGGTCAGTTAAAAAACTGAGTACGATTCAGCCTTTAGAGTGGTATGTACAACAGGACAAACTGGCCTTTTAAATCCATAGCAAGGATGAAACGTCACTTCAGAATACAAACTGTTAAGTATTTGTACCTCAGCCTGCTCTTGCCTTTATGGAATCCTGTTTTTTGTTGATAGCAGGTAACTTACTGAGTGATTCATGTTTAGCTGTGGCTTAAGAGGCAATCACAGCAGATACCGATGTACCTCATTCTGTCAAATTCAGTTGGCATGATAAGCAATGGAAGCTGTGACGATAGCACAGTACCATAATAAACTGAGAGGCTCTTACTGCAGTCATATAATACCAGCTTGTCTGGCACTGCCAGGCTAAGTTAAACAGCACAAAGTGTTTAAACGGTAAAACAGCAGGTCAGCCCTGCAGCCAGGGATCATACGAATCTTACACAAAACAAACAATGGACCAATGTGAGATGGCGAAAATGACAAATTAAATTTGGGCGTGCCAGAGTGTTTGACACCGTTCAGAGGCAGAAGCAGGAGTAGTGCTACTTTGATACCCAGCAGGCGAGACAGACCACCCGTGACAACAGGAATCAAGTGGCAGTAATTTGGCACCTCAGATCAATCGGCTGCATGGCATACTACAAGTGTATCGACATAAAGCTGTTATCACTGTTCATTCATGCATTGATTTATTCCATAAACTGTAAAAAAATTCTTCTTAAATCAAATCAAAAAATGAACACAGCACTGAGCAATATCCCTGACAAAAACATTTCCAACTCGTACTCTATTTTCTGATGCCATTCCACCACTCGCTTAAAAAATAGAATAAAAACAAAACGTGAAAGTCCATAAATGACGTTTTCAATGGTAAAAAAGACGGGATAGTAGTTTGCATTCTGATGGGCATGACACATTTTCCAACTTATTTCTTTTGATGAATAAAACCAAAATTGTAATGCATGAAAATATCTAGTAAAATAAATCACACGTTTCCAGTAAACAGTTGGGTTTTTCCATTGTGGCAAAAAGAGAGATTTATGTAAAAGCATTCATAGAAATCAGAAGCACTTGCCTTAAACCTCCTCTCATACATTATTTTCAGTAAATGTCTTTTTCAGGGCGATGTGTTGAAAAAATAATCAAAAGGCTGTCATGGACACTGTCCCCGCCCCAGAGTACAATGACTGAGAGCAGTAATTAGGGCTTGTAAGCACTATGATCAGTGTTCTTTCACAGGTAGGATGACCTGCAAGTTAGAGATGCTCTTTCTAGTTAAAAATGTGCAAATTCAGAAGTTGCATCCTCTTAAGTGAACCGAGAGTCACTGAAATGATTGTTTGCCAGATGCATTTTGTAGCCGCATATCTGACTTGAGTGCTGCAATGAATATTTTACCAATGGAGCGAGAGAGACTTCCATAAAAGGGTGTACAACACTGAATGCAAGGGATGTGCATGGAGTAGCAGTGGGTGGGAGGGGGCAGAATGGTGGGGTGCGAGAATTAGGATGGTCAACAATTGAGAGAAGCAGAATTAATAAATGACAAGGGTGGATTAAGGGGAAAAGTAGCACTTTGGTGAGGCTGTCCTCAAATGAGACTTCATTTGCCTTTTGTACCAATACAAGTACATTGAAATGGGGTATTCAGATATCCCATCCTGCTCTCAGTGTGACACACACACCCACATACAGGTCAGAGGGAAGCTTGAGGTCAGGGTGCAGGGTCAGCCAGAGCAATTATGGGCTTAAGGCCCTTGCTAAAGGGTCCAAATGTGCACGTTTGCCAGTCATGGGATTTGAACTGCACAGACAGCTAGTCCACCAAACCTAGGTGTTACTGGGGAAGACTATGGGTGCTTCAAAGGGGGTTGGGGTCTGCTGGTGACAGCCGGGCTTGTCTTCTGATTAGCAGCTTTCGTTGGTCAGCTCGTGGACCCCCTCCTTGCTTGGCCTTTGGCTTTTAGGCCTTGCATCCCCCACTTGCATCGTATTCCCTGGCTTCATCAGTAGCTGCCAACCAGGGATGGGATCATATATACACCGTATGGACAAAATTATAGGGAGGCCCCCATTAATTAACGGACTTGGGTAATTTAGCCACACCCATTGCTGGCACAAGTGCACAATGGAGCACACAATCATGCAATCTCCAGAAGCAAACATTAGCATTAGAATAAGTCATCCTGAAGGGGTCGGTGACTTTCAACATTGCACTGTCATTGGATGCCGCCCTTCCAACAAGTAAGTTTGTAAGATTTTTGTTCTGGTGAACTTCAAGGTAAGTGATTGTGATGTGGAAACCTCTCAAAACAACTGTTCTGATAGCCACATCAATACTCAACTTTACTAATGCTGTTGTTGTTGAATGGCAGCAAATCCCGCCAACAATATTCAAACATCTGTTGGAAAGCCTTTCCAGAAGAGTAGAGGCTATTATAGCAGCACAGGGAGGACCCACTTCCTATTTATACCCTTGGTTTTGGAATGAGATGCTGTGCAGACAAGTTTCCACACACTTTTACATGGTTTACATGGTGCAGGTGTGAGTCTAAATAAATTAAAATATAATGTTCTATACATGTTCTCTGAATGTTTCTGTTTTGATTATTTATGTAACATGGCCTTGAGAGTGTCTTTGAAAGGTTTACCCTCATCCCTCTGTTACTTAAGCAAGATTGTCAGTCATTCATTTCTCAGAAGCACAGAAACTGGTGTCCATGAAAGCTTTGTGGTGCCTGTGTTTAGTTTACACGTCAACATCCACTCACACTCATACATATTCACCCATCACACGGACACTTACCACAAAAAGATGCAGATGAACTGAATGACACAGGGAGAGCGGGTATCATAGTGGTTAAGGATTTCTGGTGGAAAGTGCTGGAGGGTGGTCACTAACTTAATCTGTGCCAGTAAAATTACACTGTTTATAAAATATAAGTTCAAAAATAAGTAATCCTGTTTAAAGGAAAAATGACCTTTTGACTGGTCTTTCACATGATGACAAGGAAGCCCTTTAAACGCAAAGGCAACCGGCACAAGCTAAAATTCAGGGATTTCACATTTTTCCTACACTCCCCGGGGATTTTTAAGGAGTAACGGAGGAAATACATTTCAAATACATATGGTGCAATGGGGGGGTAAAGCTATAAGCCACAGCCATCACCAGAGACCGTAAGGTCTGGGCTAGCATGTCTTTCGATGTGCATAAAATGAACAGCACTCCCCTCTGGCGAAAAATGAACTTTAAACAACTCAATCTTTGCACGTTCTTTAATAAAAGCCAGTTCATTTGTAACCAGGAGCCAGTTCCCACCCCCCCATATAACATATAGCCTTAAGAGCAACTACGAGTTATACAGCTGACAGTGTGGTTGCATGTAGGACAGATTTTACACAGCAGATTAAGGACTCGGACCCAAATGTACACATATTCGCATCAGCACATTTTACAGGCGCATCCAATGTATGTAATTACAGGTACAAAACAGTAACAGACAATAACATCGCTCATCATTCACAGTGCTTTTTAATAACCAAAATGCACATGTTTTCTGAAAAAGCAGTTTGCTTCCTCGGTCGTTTCTTGGGCTTGCTGCCGGACCTGATGGGAGCCTGGGTTTGTTGATTTCTTTCATCATGACTGTCAGTTTAGTTTGCTGCCAATCGTGCGCTTGAGCAACATCCTCATCATGGGCAGCAGCAATCTGCCAGATGTTTAACTCCTGAACTGAATTCTCAGATCTAAGGTGATAATCCCAGACCATCTCAAACGATGCTACGTGCTGTACTTTCATTACTCATGGAGCTAACGTGATTTCAATCAGGGACTCAGATTGCCTCAAGTGCAAACAGGTCAGTTGGCTTTAAATCATTTTGTCAGATTGTTTGGTTTTCAGGCAATACATTCAAGCTTTAAAATAAGCTTTATTATATGCAAGACATTTATACAAGTAGCCTTTCCAAAATAGCTTGTTTTATATATAGGTGTAACTTACATTTTCCACATCTCCTTTCTCTGTTAATAAGTTTGCAGTAAAGTCCAATAAAGAACACAGTAAATAATCATGAAAATACAAAGCAGGTCACTTTTGTGATTTTGTTGGTGTACACCTACCTCATGTGGCAAGCTATGAGAACTGAGGCATCCGTTTGTTATAATGCTTCCCTGCCAGAAAGCACTGGCGATCAGGCTGTTATTACTAAACACTCTCAGGAAAAGTTCTCAATATTTGGCATGAAGCTCACAAGAGCAGGAGCAGGGGAGGCTGCACCAGCAGCAGAAGATCTCCTTGAAGGTCTTCCTCATCTCCTGGCTGCGAAAGGCGTAGATGATGGGGTCGATGACGGAATTGCACATAATGAGGATGAGGTACATGTTGAAGTGGGACATGAAGCACACGCAGTAGGGGTTTCGTGGGCAGGAGATCATGAGGATGAGATGGAGGAAGAAGGGCGCCCAGCACACTACAAACACGCCCAGCAGGATGGTCAGAGTGATGGCGCCTTTCATGTTGGCCACCTGGTGGATGGGCGGGTTGCCGGGCAATGCGGCAATGCGCTTAATGTGTAGGCGAGCCAGGAGGAACATGTGCACGTAGAGCGAGGCCATTAGTACCAGCATGGCGAGGAACATGGTAATGAGGCAGATGAGCACGGTGGTGCTCTCCGAGTAAACGATGAAGAGCACGCCAGAGACCGTGCAGAACGCCCATATACACGAGATGATCGTCAGGGCTCGACGAACTGTCACGATGTTGTGATAGCGCAGGGCATAGAAGATGGTCACGTAACGGTCGATGGCGATGGCCAGCAGGCTGCAGATCGAGGCCAGCAGCGAGCTGCAGATCATGGAGTCAAAGACGTTGTCCATGGTCTTGATCACCGTCACGTTCATGCTGAGGTTGCCGTTGGTGATCAGTGCGATGACCATGGTCTCCGTGGCATTGGAGACGCTCACCAACATGTCAGCCACGGCCAGGCTGCAGATGAAGAGGTACATGGGTGAATGCAGGTTCTTGTTCTTTACGATGGCGGTAATCACCAGGATGTTCTCCAGCAGGCTGACGATGCCCAACGCCAAGAAGATCTCGTTCGAGATAAGGAGCTGCTCGTAGCAGCCGGACGAGGACCCCCGGCTTCCCAGGGGAACCTTGTTTCCCGGCAGGGCTCCAAGACTGTGGTTCCTCGGGTGGTGGCTGTGGAGCAATCCTGTAGAATTCATCCTTGGCTCTGTGAAACTCAGCCTGTCGTCTTTAGCTGCTTCCAGTCTGCATGTCGGTGGTCTAACAGGAGGGTGGAAGAGGACACAAGGTCGGAGTCAGCGGGAGAACCTGGCAGTGTGAGTCCCTCATGGGCCTGGTCAGCAGAAGAGTGAGGTGCAGACACCCCCTGAAGACTGTGTCTTGAGCATGCCCCCAGACCAGCCCTCAGTCACCAGAAACCAAACCATCTTATCCTGGTTTTAGTGGCTGCTGGACAACCACCCTGCCTGCCGCTTGCCTAGGTGGGACTGAGAGAGAGAGAGAGACAGCAGGAGGGAGAACTGATAAGAGATAAAGATGCAGCTGGAGAAGTAGAAGGGAAATGAATCAGCGGACTTACTCTGAGTCTGTCACCGCACCCCAGACAACTGGGCAAGCCTAAGTGGGAAGAGAGCAGACAGCATGTTGCATGAAGGAATACCATCTTTCTGCACCACCTTCTCCCGTGACTGTTATAGCCCTCATCTACCTACTGGGGAAGGGGAGGGGCTAACTCCTCCCTCAACCTCTGTTCTCAACCAATCGTGCCACATTTTGGTAAGAGGGACAGTGTGCACGAGACAAGCTTCACAACATGACAGAATCAGAGCTGTGAATGGTTTGGAGGGGAGTATCGTATCAATGGACTCTCAGTGAGGTACTTTGTACATTTATTTTAGTTTCCTGTGCTGCAAATGTAATGCTTTTCTTTGTGAGTCTCTTATATTAACAGATGAGATGAGACCTTTAAATTTTGATTTTCATAACAGTCTTTTGGAAGGTAGAAGAAAAAGAAATTAGAATAAAGTAATTTAAAACTATGAAGTAAAATGTGGGAGCAGATGAGTAAAGACTTTCATATTCGCCAAATGCTGGAGTAAGATTCCTGTCTTTTTCCTAACTGGTGTCACACCCACACCAAGCCAGCCTACACCTGACCTGCCACTCCCAACCTGCTCCCGTTCATCATCCCCTGAGTACTGACCAGCTGTGCCTCGTTCGTTATCATCAAGTAGTTTCCAGCCATGCCTTGTTCAATTCCTCACTTAAGCCCTGCAGTTCAGTTGCCTCCTTGTGAGGTATTGCATTTCCAAGACCATTACTAAGAATTACTGAATCTCTAGTAGTCAGCTAGTGTATGACCCTGACCCTGACCCTGATCCTGACCCCGACCCTTCCTGTTTGGTTCTGTTTGCTGTGTCTGTTGCTGCCATGGAATTGATCTACTGCCTGTGACCACGACTATGTTTTCTATGCTCCCCCGGCTTTTGGAAATCCTACCTGTTCTGGTTTTGACTCCGATTAAACTGTCTGATTCTGCTATTGGATCCTACAGTGTTCTGAATCATTACAACTGGATCTTGGGCACGTCACTTTCATAGGAGATTCTGGAATAACCCTTGAGGGGCATAGGAACACATACTTTTGAGCAGGCGACGTTTCCCAAATTGCTTCAACTCACCTCTGCCCACATACATCATAAACAATAAGTAATGATGTTCCCTCTTCACTTTCGTAACTAAGAATGGCATCCTTGTGGTTTTAGATGTTTATTTAGTCATTGAACCCG
>JAACJT020023421.1:11165-22858 GCA_009936485.2 Gymnarchus niloticus | reverse complement strand
GTCCTTACTTCCTCCTTGCTAATCCCTTGTACTTCCTGATTCACTATCCCCACATCATCCAACCTTCTCTCTCTCTCATTCTCTTCATTCCCCAGCCCCTCAAAGTACTCTTTCCATCTGCTCAACACACTCTCCTCGCTTGTGAGTACATTTTCGTCGTTATCCTTTATCACCCTAACCTGCTGCACGTCTTTCCCAGCTCGGTCTGCCTAGCCAATCGGTACAGGGCCTCTTCTACCTCCTTAGGGTCCAGCCTCTCATACAACTGGCCATACGTCTTATCTTTAGCCTTCACCACCTCTATCTTCGCCTTATGCCTCGTCTCTTTGTACTCCTGTCTACTTTCTTCATCCCTCTGACTATCCCACTTCTTCTTCACCATCCTCTTCCTCTATATACTCTCCTGTACTTCCTCACTCCTCTACCAGGTTTCCTTCCTCTGACCAGATGTCACACCGAGCACCTTTCTAGCCGTCTCCCTTACCACTCCTGCTGTAGTTAACTACTGAAACTGACACTCAGAGAGCAAAACCTCAGCTCGTGTCTCCAAAACTATAAACACATTTTTTCCTTTGCACCCAATTTGCAACTGAACGTGGCACTTTTTGCAATACACAAAACACAGGTTTTTATATGGGGGGGTGATTCCGCGTGCACGTCTTCCTTCCGAATGTGAATCTTAATAAAGGCAGGAATCACCCGCCATACCATTCCCACCTGCCTCCCATCCACTGCCTGTCTGATTTGCTTAGGGTTTTAATTTTCATGTCACTTGAGACCAGCAGTAAGTATGTATATCATGTCTATGGAACAGAATCTGCATTTTACTATTGGAGAAAAAAAACATTACTCAAATTGTACTAAGAGAATCTAGCAGAAAGACAAATTAATCTGTCACAGCTGATTTGCTTTGGACAAAGAACGCCTATCAAATGAATACATGTAAATGTAAATATGGGTTTAAGTTGACAGAAATGAATGGATATTCATATTTCTTTTGCTGTCGACACTTTGCATTGTCAGTAGAAATTCACCGATCTTCTGGTGATGTTCATACCGTCTCTCGTTCAGCTCCCAAGTCCAGCAACCATTTGTACATCAGACAAAGACTGTACTCCTGGCTTCACGGGAATGGTTCTATGGTTCTAATCTAATCAGTTACCAACTTAATAAGACTTACTCCAGGTCCAAATTTCCCACCAATACACATTATTCACCTGTAACTATAATGTCAAAGCGGATGCCAAAGGCTTTGGTCAGAGCTCTTGTCTCTACGCCATCATCTTTAAAATATAGTTAGTGTTTGGGAAGGTGAGCATTCGGACAAAATCATATGAGAAGAGATCGAAATAGAGCAAACTTTTGGCTATTACCTTACCGTGTTAACGCATGTTTATGGAAGTGGCTGGCTTCACAATGACTCAGAGAGGCTGCCTCTGTTTATTCACTCTCACATCTCTCGTTATTCTAACGCAACAGTTCTCTATCGACATAAACAAGACACATCTTATATTTGTTAACTGGGTCATAACCAGCTGTACTTTCATCTCACCAGTGCTTGTTCGATTTTTTCTCCAGGCTGGGAAGTTCAGTGCTGTACCCTTGGTGGTGAATATAGAAGGCTTTCCTCAGCTTGGTAAGCAATAGACAATGGAACCACTGTTTAATGTCACAGGACCCCAAAGGAACAGAGCTTTCTCAGAAGAAAGAATTGTGACCAACCATTTGTAGCCCCAAGGAGGCATTTGAGTTGTCTCTCATCTCTCCTTAGACGAATGCTTTGTGTGACTGGGTCATACTAACCTTCAGCAGCAAAAGGCACTTCTACGGGAAACATAAATCCACCGGTCTGGAGGAGTCACACAACGCCACAAGTGAGGTGTTGCCTCTGTTTTTACTCACGTTCACGAGAGGGTCATGACATTTTTCTGTTGGAAAGTTTCACCTGCAACTCCCATCTCTGTTTTCATTCCAAAGCTGACTGAAGGAATGACATATGGCACCCCATAGATCACATACGGTGACAAGGTGGATCCATTCAGATGTTAACAATGGACATGCAGATCCCCACCCTCCTGTCCTGGATCCTGATAGCTCCCCGCTCAATGCCATTCACAAACTCCACTCCCACCTGTGACTCCACCCAATTTTGCAGTAATCACATTTATAAATAGCAGAGACATCCAGGCACAAACTGAAGACGTCTTAAACATCACATCAAGATGAGAAATCACAAGTGAAGCCTGGCATTGCAAGTCACTTTATCATATGAAAATGTCAATAGGCTTGTTAGTCTGTGACTGGGCCATGTAAATAAATTATGCGGGCAAGTTAATTACATATTCCTGCAAATCTACATGGAATTAGACAATAGGCATTTTGTTCAATGTTTGTTGGAACCTCAGATGTAACCATAAGTTAGAACAGTTGCAGAGTTACTGAATTATTAAAAGTTGATTTTGTTCACTATTCAGGCCTACAACACTGCTTTCAAATATATTTCTGGGTCACATTCGAGCAAATTGTGATTAAATACGATATTATGTCTTTAATCATTTTACAGCCGGAGCTCCCATATGTCACTTTTCAATGAAGTTAAACATGAGTTTGTGTCAGAGTTAGAGGCTATAGGCAACAGCAGGAAAACAAACACTGGACTGCTAAAAGGAACTTTATTATGATCAAGACACTACACATATCCAGTACAAAATAACCCAACATCTTCACGACTCCAAAACAGCTGTTTAAAGGGGGAGAGGGAACCTGTACAGTGCAATTATCGCCTTTTCTGGAAGATATTTCCCCGGCCAATCCCTCCGCGCCCACGTCCTCTGGCAGCCACTGAAAAAGAGCAGATACACCCTTGTTAGAAAAGAAGGGGCAACTCCAGCATGCCAACAGCACCGGACTTGCGTCACTCAAAAAACACCGCAATACTGCATGCAAAAACAAACTGATTATTTATTTGCCAAAAAAGACAATACTAAATTGATGGCCACCAAATGTTAGAAACACTGACCAAGTCAGGCTCCATAGCTTGGTCTTAAGCACATAGTTTTTCAAGTGAGTTTTTGAGACAGACTTTCCTGAGAAAACATGGTCTAGAGTCTAATAGAGATTACTGGAGGAAACCACAGAAACACTTCATACCCATATATCTCCCAAAAACACCATTTAACAACACAAATAAACACAGGAACAGACAGCCTGGCAATGATCCATAAGCAGCAGGAGGGCAGAGGTCATACCCTGGGCTTTAAGGATGGCCGCTTTCCCTCTGCCTGCACCAGAGCCCTGGTTTTTGTTCTTCATACTTTTCAGCATGGGAGCGTTTTTTAGCATGTCAGGCAGGATCAGGAAGCGGATCTTGCTGCCGCGGATATAGACCTGTTCCAGCTGGGACACCCGACCATCTCTGTACGTCACAGTGATGTTAGACATCTAGAGGAAGAAGGGGAGTACTATAAAGCATTCAGGGGACACTCTGAAAACTCATGTAAAAGCACAATCAGAGATGAGAATTTACTGAAAACCTTGCTCCAAATAAATGAAAATTGGCTTTGTGCTACCTGGCAATTCATGTTGTCTTCAGCCTCGATTAGCTTCCCTCTATACACCTCCCCGGTGTTGGTCTCGCAGGTGACGATGTGGCCCTCCGCTTCGTGCAAGACTTTAATGGGGACTCCGATGGACATGTTCACAGCTGTTCATACAGGAAAATCAAGAGTCAAGAATCAAGAGCCCCCACAATAACGCAGGGGAAAAACAACAACTGGAAAACCACCGCCGTTCCATTGGCCACGAACAAAAACAGTGAACGAACGAACGAACACACACACACACCAGCTACACAAATGAAACACAACCAGCAGAGACTCAGGGCATTCGATGTGTAGACGCTTCATTTAAAACATCGTAATGAGTAAAGTGGCAAAACGAGATGATACACAGACAGAATAATCGATATAACAGTGACGAGACAAGGCTGCCTAAATTTACCAGACAGGTAAATAAACCAGACCGATTTAGAAAAGCAGCGGCCTAAAATAAAGGATGAAGACCGCCGTGCCCACAGCCACTAGCATTAATACCTCTAAAGTGTAAGTCGGATGTAACACAATTGATGTAAAAAAGCCCGACAGGCCGTTAATTTTCACTCTTTATAAAGGACGCCTTTTGAATGGAGTACGCGTTCGAACGTGTTCCGCTTCCCACAATGCACCGCACCGGAAGCGGCGCGAGGTCCTTGCGCGCATGCGCGTGTCTGCGCAGGCTTTTGTGCGCCGGCTGCCGAGAGCGCAGTCTGAGTACTGAGGTGGCTGCAGCAGCTGTTGTATTCGAGATTGGAGTGACTACTATTCTGCGAATTATTAATTTAATGCCGAGTCTTTAGAGGTGGCAATAAAGTGGACGCGACATCCTTCACTCGACTGCAGAAAAACGTTTTATTCTCGGCTGAATTCAGATTTTTTCAACTTAACACCCATGTGTTTGTCACACTGAGCGATAGCTGTCACAGGGGGCCGTAGCCGAAGTCGCCCCCTCTGAAGACGAACCATGTTGTTGGCTGCAGTCGTCTGACATGAAATCGTAACGACGCTGCACGTTGACCTGACCTGGAGGACTAAAGCCAGGCTTTGGTTTCCGACGTTCGGTTACGTTCCTGCCGATGCACGGGTCAAAAATCGGGAAGATGATTTAAGGGAGCTTTACGCGGATCTACGATCTCCTTTCGAGTATGATGTGACAGTGACAGTCGTGTAGTGACAGTACTGACAGTCGTGTAAGGACAGTCATATAATGACAGTTGTGTAATGACAGTGACAGTAGTGACAATGACAGTCGTGTAAGGACAGTCATATAGTGACAGTATTGACAGTTGTGTAGTGGCGGTCGTGTAGTGTCAGTGACAGTAGTGACAGTTGTGTAATGGCAGTGACAGTAGTGGGAATGACAGTTGTGTAAGGACAGTCATATAGTGACAGTATTGACAGTCGTGTAATGACAGTCGTGTAGTGTCAATGACAGTTGTGTAATGACAGTGACAGGAGTGACAATGACAGTGGTGTAGTGACAGTCGTATAGTGACAGTGACGGTCGGCTTCGCCCTGGCAATTGAGGTGCAGATTAGAGAGGAACCACGGAAAGTGGCTTTCACTTTCGATGGATTATCACTAGCAGCAGCGACCGGGAGTGAATGAGGGCATCGTTCCAAGATGACAGGTCGGTGTGGAGAACAGTGTGTGACTCTGTGTCATTATATGAGTGTCACTCGGCTGCGCCTTTTTATTGAATTGGATCGAGCAAAAGGAAGATGTACATGGTGACTTTAGTGAGCACACAGGGAATAAGGAAACCACAAGACTTTTCTGAGAGTTTATGTCTTAAAACATCGTGAATAGTGGACTCGATGAGAAATGAAACAACGCTCATATCCCCTAAACGCTGAATGCCGCTTCCTTTACCGCTTTGAATCTTCAGATTCTGTCCATTGTTCTTCTAGGCAAAACCCTATGATGTACATATTTCTTGTTTTCGCCTTTTCTTGACCTCAACAGATGAAATGGTCCTGCTAAATGTACCAGCCCTGCGGCAGTCGTATCACTGGGACTGCGGGTTAGCCTGCTCAAGGATGGCGTTAAAGTAAGTGTATATAACTGTGTTTATTCCCTGCTCCTAAAAGGTGTTAAATACACCAGAACTGAACTTTAAAGGGTTTCAGAACATGAGAGCGAAGGCTTAATCCCATCGGGAATGACATATGCCTTTTGACCCGTTCACCTTCAGTTTTTCTAAGACAGCTCTAAAACTTTGTTGCAGACCACTGGCTTAAATTGATGGTCTGATTAAAATAGTTGTACCTGTAATCTACGCAGGTGTTAACTTACTGCTTATCATTCATTTTCACACTAGACAACTAGCTTCAACGGAATCCTTCAGCTATGTTTTAATGGAATAAAAAAAAACCATTGTAATAAGACTGAACCCACTTTTCTAGGTATACGAGTGCAATTATCTGGCTACCATTTATCTTTGGTAAAATTCAGTTTCATTTATATAACACCTTTAACAAAGAGCCCAAGGTCCCCTGAGAGTAATACAAGGGCAACAGTAGCAAGGAAAAACTCCCTCGGGAGGAAGAAATCTTGGAAGGAACCAGACTCAAGGGGAGGCCCATCCTCCTCTGGCAAGCGCGGGGTAGGACAGGTTCATTAATATGACATGGTGTACAACCGCGAGTGTAGTGGAGGCCGTTAGGCAGTTTACGCTGATAACCCGAAGGACCATAAATAACGTGGAGACCACGGTCGGGAACACTCTCCCGGCGCTGATTCGTGGATTTCAGCCGTATGTACCTCAGGTGGGTCATCCAGAACACCATGTAGTCTAGGATCCCGGGAAATCTTTATTCGGGTTCAAGCAAAGCAGATTAAATGACGTTGCACGTAAACACTAAATGCTAAGTTATGGCCCTCGAATCAGGTCTTCACACACACTCCTGTGATCTCTCAAAGGCTCCTTCAGGTCTAAGATTAACTTACATATTACAAACCCCATTTCCAAAGAAGTTGGGACACCTAAAAATGCAATAAAAACTAAAATCTGTAATTTGGTATTTCACTTGAACCTCTATTTAACAGGTAAAAGGACAAAGAAAAGATGTTCAGTGTTTAAGTTTCAGTGTCTTATTAGGAATTGTAAGTTCTGAAGTAAAAAGCGAGGGCAAGGAAACACAATATTCTGCCTAAAGTCTAGGAGACTGAGGGCCTTTTCTACAGCGAGTGGATGGAACATACAGATAGCATTTTAGAGGAGGCAGGTGGCACTGTGTACTGCCCAATCCTGACGACACATTCCGGAATGCTTGGTCGTGGCAGATACCTGTATCCTGTGAGTGAAGAAGACTTCTGCAGAGCATGCCGGGAGCTGAAGCTGACTGAGAGCGTGTGGACCATTGACCTGGCCTACCTTATGCAGCGACTTGGCATCAGGCACCTGTTCTGTACCCAGACATTGGGCGTGGATAAGGGATTCAGGATGCAGGTGTCTAGTTACCATCACTGTCTCCTGTTGGTTTGGAACAAGGGGCACTTTCCCCATTTTTTAATTCAGGTGCGGTGTCGGTGGTAAGTGAATGAAATTCGAGCTGGACTTTCTTTAGTTGAGGAAGTAGGGTGCCTTTGTCTCCAACTTTTCAGCGTTTTCCTGGACACTGAAATCTGGTCGTTGCTTTCTTTCCTAGTCCTTCTACAAGAAAGATTTTGACACAGAAGAAGACAGGGTGAACAAGCTCTTCCTCAATGCTGAGAGCAAGGGAGTGCTCGTGAGGAAAGGGTAGGAGAATGTCCTCTACATTTCTCTCAAACTTTTGAAAGCGTCTTCTTTGTTAAAAGCACCTTCCTGGTTCCCATCGCAACCCTGGGGACGCCCTGTCAACCTCTCGCAGCTCCGTCACCATGCAAGAGATCCAGATGCACCTGGCTGGGGGTCACCTCGCCATCGTGCTGGTCAACGCCGCGGTGCTGTCCTGCGAGCACTGTTCCGCTCCCGCCCAGCGCTGCTGCTTCTCCGCTGTGGCCCGTCACTTCCTCTGCAAGGAGCCTGCCTACCAAGGACACTTTGTGGTGCTACGTGGCTTCGACCGTCGCACCGACTGCGTCTTCTACAACAACCCGGCCTACTCCAACCGTCAGTATCTCCCGCTCTGCTCCTGTGACCTGAGGAAGATACTGTCCTCAGGGTAGATGTGGGTTTCATACCTATGCATACATCTTTGTGTTCTAGCCTCTTTCTCTAGTGTGGTATCTATCCATCTATCCATTCATTTTCCTGGAGATGGATGGAGAATTTCTATCCGTTGCCCAACCACTTATCCAGGTCAGATCCACCAGGGCAATGATGTCATGTTGTCTACAAGCAGGTTTCACAGCAGTCTTGGGCACTTTTATATAGGAAGACTGTCTTTTGAGGAACCAGCTTGATGTAAGAAAGACGAAATGAAACGGACTGACATGCTATAATGGGTGTTTCCCTGCATTGCACCCTGTACTTTCTGGGATAGACTCCAGGCTCTCTGCGACCCTGTACTAGTATAGAGATTCTGGGAGATGGGGAAACATCCATCCAGCCTCTTATTCTGGTCAGGACCTCACAGGGTACGTGCACAGCATTTAGAGACGACAGTTAGTCTAAATGCTTGTCTTTGGACCGTGGGAGGAAACCCACACGACTTGCAGAGTACATGCAAACTCCAATGAGTCCACAGGTAGGATTTAAATGTTCAGCCCTGGAGACGTGTGGCAGCGATGCTACACACTTAGCCACTGTTCCACCCCAAACACATGAAAAGGTTTTCTTTAAGGTTTGTAGGGAGTGTTCTGTTTGAACAGCCAGGCTTGTGATTGCTGGTCTAATGTGCCTGCGCTCTTTGCATCTCCCAGGCATGTGCTGCTCCAGCACCAGGAATTTCGAACAAGCTCGCAACAGCTATGGAACAGACCAAGATATCCTCTTCCTTTACAAGGAGCCATGATCTCTGGGGGGCCATGCCAACCTCTGCACTGATAATCACACTGTGACGTCACCCAGCGGGTGACCTATGAACACCCGCCTGACCTCCGAGGTTACCGCTGCTGAATGGTATCTCACTGGACCGGGAGACACTAGAGGGCGCTTTAAAAAACAATCTTTTGTGATCGTTAATCGCAAGCCATACTATCTGGAGAATTCGGGGTAACATATATGACGTTCCAATTATCGTGTTGCAGTATTGCTATAGTTTATAACTGAAGTGGTATGACGTTGTTGCTTTGACACGGGGATTCCCACCAAGGAGAATCCCATGTACGTCCTCTTGTTCATCGGGAATGTGTTTGGTTGTGGATTTGGGAATGTGTCCCTGCGGTGCTGTGGGGTAGCCCAACGTGCCACTCAGGGAGAGAATTTAAAAGGCTCATGGAGTCCTGAAATGTGACCAGAGGGTTGACATCATGCTACCTTCATTTTCTGGTGGTTAGACGTTAAATGCAGCGTGAACCTAGGAACCGTATCCTAACGTGAAACTGACCAAAGGTGTTTGCAGGGAACTTGAAACAGGTAACCAGAGACTAATGTTAAACTTATAACTCTCTCAAAATGTGCACCTTCCGTGATGGCTCATTCGGTACAAGGTTGCTGTGAGGCTGAAGCCTATCTCAGGAAGGGCATGTGGAGGATTGTATGGGATGTCAGTCCAACACTGGACATACACACACACACACTTGGGTAGGAACCCTGCAGATGTGAGACGATTGTGTGCCACTCCCACACACCTGCAGAAAGAGGTATAAATCATAACATTGTTTTAATGCCTTTTACACTTGTGGAATATCTAGTTATTATTTTGCAGTGTCAGGATACAGATGTCGTGCCTACCACTGAAGGTTAGAGTCAGAAATAACTTGTGCTTATGATTTTCATTAGCAAAGTGTATATTCAATGTTATTCAGCACAAGTAAACAAACTTTTTATTATTATTATAAAGGGATTCAAGCCACTGGCTGAAGTTTTAGGTTAAGGACTTACTATATACTTCAATGGCTGAGGACTGAAGTTACAGGGAAACACTCTGCCTCCATGTACAAAGTTTAGGCAAAGCATCTCTGGGTAAAAATGTAACCTTTTACTAAAGGGGTTTGTCGCCCTGATTTAAATCATCTTCCCACTGCTTCTCCTGGGGAGGTGCACGAAGGCAGCATGCTCAGCAGGTCAGACCAGACGTCTCTTTGCATGGTCACAGACTCTAGGTCACTCTGGGAGATCCTCAGATGTTCCCAAGGCTGCTGGGACATGTAGTCCCTCCTGTGTGCCCTGGGTCTTCCTCGGGGTCTCCACCCAGTTTGATATGCCTGAAACTGCCTCTAAGGCAGTGTTTCTCAAGCCAGTCCTCGGGGACCCCCAGACGGTACACGTTTTTGTTCCCTCCCAACTCCCAGTGAATTCGGAGAGAGCAAAAACGTGGACCGTCTGGGGGTCCCTGAGGACTGGTTTGAGAAACACTGCTCTAAGGGAGCCATCCAGATCCCATCCTTATAAGTCACCCTAACCACCTCAGCCTGAAGGTTAGGTAGCTCTATTTTAAGCTTCCTCTGGATCTCTGAATTCCTTGCCCTGTTACTGAGAGCCCAGCAATCCTGCAGAGATACCTCATTTTAGCTGCTTGTATTTGTGATCTTTTCGATTGGTCATTTTCTAAAGCTCATGACCATAGGTGAGGACAGGGACTTAGACTGACTAGTACACCATGAGTCTAAACTTAAGACGCAGCTTTCTCACCACAGACCTGCAGTCACTCAACTGATCCTCCGATCTCACAGCCAAGAAAACCCCCCCAATGCTAGGTACTAAAATGAACAAGAGTACGCTACCCTGAATAGGGTCACCTGGACCGACCTCTGGAGCCAGGCCTGGTGTGGGTGTCAGCAAGGTGGTTCAGGAAGTGAACTCAGCCCTGGACGTGTGAGCTGAGCATACTGCCTATCACATGGACCGGTGAAAGTGTTATGCTTGTTTTTCTCACTGCCGTGATTGTTTACTTTTTTTGTGTGTCAAGACCAAAAAATGGTCAAATCTTTTCTGCCATACTGAGCATCTCCACATTAATTAAAATAAAATGGGAATGCTATTGAAGTACAAAATTTATTTTTGTGAGTAGATTTCAGTAATCAATAAGGTATACATTGTGTACACAGTTGGCTGAGTGACTTTCTATGCTTGGTGACTCACTTTTCAAGAAAAACTCATAATTAAGGGCTGATTTTTCTAAGCAGGAGGGGTTACCTAATTTCCATGTTTCTTATTTCATGTCTCCATGGAGGGTAACACGTTTGGAGAGGCAGGAACTTCACTCTCTCACAATGTTTGGTGTGAAGTTCTCCTCGACGGCCTTGGCTAGCTCCTCTGCATACATGTCGTACCTCCCTGTCATCTGTAAGGAAAACCCACATGCTGGATTCTAACGTGCCAGAGCTGGGAGACCGAATGTCAACCAGAATACCTAAAGGATTTCCCCAGGCTCACGGCCACCACCCTGCTGACCTTGTAGCCCCACTTGTCACTGACTTGCTGGTTCAGGTTCAGGTCCAGTTCAACCACCAGGAGTCCATCGCTGGTCCTGGAGAGGCCCGGGGTGCGGCTTCCATCGGGGCCGGCCACGTAGCTCGAGCCGTAGAAGTGGCCAAAATCCCGGTGAGCTGGGGGGGGACACCACAGCATGTCGCTCAAAACAGACAGCCAGCCTTCCTGACAGAGTGGGTCCTCCATATCTGACGGTGAACACGTCTCAGTGTGAACTGCTTGTATCCGGAGAGCGCGGTATCTACATTTACTTTGCTTAGATGACAGCTTTATGCAAAGCAGGGCCCAAGCACAAACCACAGATGACAGTGTCTGTAATTGGGTGCAGGTTGATGAATGTCTGTGACCTATACTCTGCCCACCAGTTCACATTTCACAGATGACAGTGTCTGTAATTGGGTGCAGGTTGATGAATGTCTGTGAGCTATACTCTGCCCACCAGTTCACATTTCACAGATGACAGTGTCTGTAATTGGGTGCAGGTTGATGAATGTCTGTGACCTATACTCTGCCCACCAGTTCACATTTCACAGATGACAGTGTCTGTAATTGGGTGCAGGTTGATGAATGTCTGTGAG
>JAACJT020023421.1:0-11065 GCA_009936485.2 Gymnarchus niloticus | reverse complement strand
AGTGTCTGTAATTGGGTGCAGGTTGATGAATGTCTGTGAGCTATACTCTGCCCACCAGTTCACATTTCACAGATGACTGTGTCTGTAATTGGGTGCAGGTTGATGAATGTCTGTGAGCTATACTCTGCCCACCAGTTTACATTTCACAGATGACAGTGTCTGTAATTGGGTGCAGGTGATGGTATGGATCAGTTAACCATATGACATACACATAATGTACATAATTAGATATACTAATCATCGAGTTATTAATTTATGATTATTAATTTATGTTTTGTATTGTTTTTGTTGTGGCATATTTTTAGCAATTGAATAAATTAGCCATCCAGTAGTGGGTGGAGATACTGTGTGTTGTCTATCATTCTTTAAACCAATGGAATCCTTGCATTCACTAGCATTTTAATCAATGACTTAAGGATGAGGCAGAACTGCTTTATTGTTTTAAATTAAATTTATCAGCTTTAATAGTTTAGTTAAACTATCCTTATTCATTTATGTGATGACAGTGAGAGAGGGAGGAAAAAAAAACAATCTTACCTTTCTTTCCATCTCCAGAAGTAAACTCATTTTCAAAATGCTCCTAGAAGTACATGGTATATTTAAGTAATAATCGGATTATTTCCGATTTTTCCTTTCAGTCACAAACTATAGGGGGCAGTATTGGGCTACAATTGATACTAAACAGCAAGCCATTCAGTTCAATTTTCACACTTCAGTTGTTTTTTTTAAAAACCTTTCTCGTGTCCTTAACATGTGTAACCCCGACAAGTAATCGTAACACAACAGTTCTGCTGTCACTTTATTTGCGATAAGGGATCAATATTAAGCAGACTGGTGTCTACAAAAAAGAGGCAATTAGCGAAGTCATATATGAAGAAATTTCTTACGAACAAACCAGAGTGAACGCATTACCGCTTTTCTAAGCCGTTTAACGTTAATGACGCGATTACGTACAATAAACATTCGCTGCGGTCAATCTTTATAATTCAAACACCACTTGAATGCGCATTCTGGGGTGAAATGTAGGCAACTTTAAGAGATAAACTTTGAACGAGTTCAAATGCAACACAGTTTGTAGGAATTAAAGGATCAGTGTGTCAGTTTCCATATGTTATTCGGCTTTAAATTCCCGCCGGGTACCCACCGTGCCCACGCGGTTGATGGCACACGTGAAGCAGTGGTTGGCGATGGCTGCATTCCGCGCTTCGATGGACCACATGGGCTCACTGCCAGGCAGAGTCACGGTCAACGGCTGTTAACGTTCAACAACACGTGGGATGGGCTGCTCACGGAGACTATCGATTATTACAAGCCGTATATAATTAATATTTTGTGGAAAGTGACAAGTAGCATAGGGAATATCTCCATTCTTTTTTATTTCTCGGCAGACGCTACACGTCCATATTTACATCTATCCAATTCTGAGGACTTTATGGGGCAGTAAAACACACACATAAGCACTACCCATAAATTAAACAGAAGCATTGCCATTTGGACTTCAGCCTGACTTCAATGGGTATAACGCCTTGTATATTGCAACTAGCATCTGCATCGAAATCCACCCACTCTGTATGTTTCTGTATTTACCTCTGCAAGCATCATATGATGAATCTAGTTACCAGTTCATTTCTGACACGCCTTAAAGGCACAGGAGTACCTCAGCTCTCCGATAGTAGCGGAGGGGTTGAAGATGATCTCGGCTCCGTTCATGCTGTACATGAGCCAGTTCAGAGGGTGGTGTCGCCCGTAACAGATGTTGACGGCGATCCTCCCAAACTGCGTCTGGAACACCCTGTGCCGTGTGTTGCCCTCCATATAGTAAGTGGACTGGCAACGTTTGGACAGAAGAGACAGAAACGTCATCAGCAAGTGCCAAGTCCCAACTCAACACCATCCATACCAGGAAGGAAACGAGATCCGTCCAAATGCCATGATGATTTAATCCCAGACTGTACATGTACAATGGATCTGCTTTTGCGATGGCAATGGTATGTTAAATGTATGTATTTGTGTCTTGACGTCTTAATTTTGATCTTTTTTTTGTGATGCCGCAAACAGAGCTGCAGTGATGCAAGAAACATTTCGGAATTGTCTGACGATGAAGTATCATCATCATCATCATCATCTATAAATTCACACGTCGATTTTGAAACCTGAGCAGGCATGTTCAAATTCTCATCAAGATAGCCACTGTATTTTAGTATTCAGTACTAACTATACCATTGCAAATGTTTGAAGACCTCTGCAGCCCAGACCAGGACCTGCAGTTAGAATATAGGAGGATGGCTTTGATGGATTGCAGATATGGTAACAAACGAATCTATTAGGTAGTGAACCCTATAAGGCAGAGATGACTTAAGATTAACTTCAAACGGCGAAATATACCAGCAAAGGGGCCGGGTATACAAAGTCATATCACTCAGACTGGAGAACTAGCTATAAAGAATTATAACCGAGGAACAGGGGAAGTTGCTCCTCCTAAAGCAGGCAGTTAATCAGATCGGGCAGAAAAACATATTTCACTCTGCAAAAGTAACGCAGACCAATGCGATTAATGCATACTCAAATCTGCGCAGCTCGTACTACGGTCAGAATCTGTGTGAAAAGCGTGACGGACCACACGTGTCAACACGAGTGTAAATGTGACAAAACCTACGGTGTGATATATTTTTTTAAAAAATAAAATAATATCATAAAGATGGGGCAAATGCTGGGAGCGCATAGACGGCATTTTGATAGTCTGAGGTTCCACCGTCCCTGCTGTCTCATGGGTCTTTTTTCTTTTGTTCCGGCAATATGACAATTAATTAAAGCCTGCGACGAGGCCGGCATGTGACAAAAAGCACGGGGCGGGACTTTAAGGGCCCTTCATTTTCGGTTCACGACATTCTGAGCTTGGGGGAGGTCGGCAGCCTCGTTTGCACAGACGAGCATCTGTTCCACAGTGCCCATTAAAAGGCTAACGGTGAGAATCTGGACATTAAAGAATTGTTGCCACCGGTTAGGCTTCAGCGTGAGGTAAATACAGAACACGGCAAAGAACGAGATGAGAAAGACAACCCTGGACATTAATGAGTCCCCAATAACGAACTCAGTACCAGCTGCTCAGCTGATGTGCCACAGACTGTTCTACTGAATCCATTGTATTTCCTACTTCATTTTACACCCTCTAAAACTGAAACAGGCAATATTTTAAACAAGTTCTACCGTTAAATAAATGACAAGTCAGGCTGTCCCTAACAGGCTGTTTTTATGTGTTTCTTATGTTCATAAGCAAAAAAATACTATGAACAGAAACTGATGCAGGGTTTTCTCATCCTCTCCAACAGTTGATCCAGAAACCATCAAGCTAATCCAAAGCTATATAATTTCTGCTAAGCAAATATGTACATGCGGCGAATTTCAGTGTAGCAGAATGACTAACAATGTGACCACATACCTCCAGGGTTGGGGGTCCGAATCCTGGCCCTTGGTTTCTGTGCACGGGTTTGCATGCTGAACTGGTGTCTTTAAATTGCTCACAGTGGGTGAGTGTGTGTGTGCCTGGCGATAGACTGGCATAGCGCATTGCAAGTGGCCCCTTGTCTTAAGTGCATGAAAAGCAAATTAAAAACAGCATGAAATAATAAGTATGAGGAAAATTAACAAATGAATTACAGATCAGGCATTTACGTGCACTCTCAGCAAGTCCAAAGAAAGGAAACGTTCGGGGGCGTTTACGTGAGCGGACCTCAAAGCCTATTTTTTCCTGCGCGTTTGGAAGTCCGCTTGCATTTCTGAATCGGCCACACTGGGAATCACGGGCTCTTTAAAACGATCGCAGCGGCGAGAAGAGCGACTGTGAGAGTTCCCAGAAGTACGTACGCTTGAACACCCAGATCCCATCAGGAACGGAGCAGAGAGAAAAGGCGGGGGATTTCATGGTCAAAGAAATTACAGCCGCAACCCAAGGAGTTTACTTCTAGTCAGTCAAATTAACCGGCATGATGAGTTTTCAGACAAAATCAATAAAATCAAGTCCGACCTGCAACATTCTGGTTGTTCCTAAACTCTGAAACAACCCTTAATCGACATGCCCCCCGTCCCAAATCATGAATAGTAACTTAATTCACTGTCTTGAATACAGTGCAGTCGTGCTCCCGGGGAACTCATGCTACTGCAATTAAAACGATTTCTATTGTAACGCAGGCACTTGTCACAGCAAGGAGGACTGAGGCACCAAGCCACTGTCAATACAAGCCCAGCTTTTCATATCTCAATGGACTTGTGGGCTAATGATCTGGAGCTGAGAGCCTATGCCATCATGAACCTGTCCCAGGAAAGGGCTGTTTCCCATGCCTGCCTGGTGTCTGCCGCCATGCCGAGGACCGAGTGAGGAGAGTATCATCTGTCTATTCATTTTTTGTGTGCAAAGCACAGTGGGTAATGGCAGAAATCCCCCCCCACACACACACGCACGCACCAACCTCGTTAAAATCGCCCACACGGGGGATGTGGTTCTTGCGGCTCTTGCCCAGCAAGCATCCCGAGTTGGAGACCACCACCGCTGTGTTCCACAAGGTGGCGCCGTGTACTTCGTCTCGCTCCAGGATGGGCGACACCACCACCATGTCGTACTTCTTAGCGAGCTGTTAACAGAAGACTGGGTGTGTCTGTACTGCAGATATACGCGACACGTTTGCTCGTCAACCCAAAATCTCATACTATACATAATGTGCAAAAGGTTTTTGGAATCAGCTGCAGGATGCTTTAATAAAGAGGAGGGAGGGCTGGCTGCAAAAGGAGCGTGTTGAGAGCGGGGGAGCAGGGCTACGTGTGGAAATGCTCGTTTCTCCTGTCTTCGGCAGAGTCTGAGGCGTTAATCCCCTCCACCCCCCACGCTACAGCTCCTCACATTGCTTATTAAGCCCCGGGTGATGAATGAGAAGGAAGGTGGGCAGAAAGAAGTCCCCCCCCCAACAGGATGGAGACAGACTGGTGGGGGTTTGGGTCAATGAAGGGAAGTACAGGTACCACAGCAAATAGCAAATGACCTTCCCCCTACACACACACACACACACACACACACACACACAGCCTGTGGCCCACCAATCTTCAAAAACCAGCAGGGAGGTCCGACATACCCTAACTACCTGTAAATATACTAAAAACACGGAGTCAGGGTCAGAGTGTTCACCTTCCACGTACACAGTGTTTGCTGCAAAATTAGACACCTAGCACCAACTGCGTCAAAAAAAAAAAACAAGGAAAATAAGAGAGGCCACTCAAAGTTCTCTAAACAGACGGAGTGTATGTAATCACATCACTAACGAGATGCGGTATTACATTTCTTGATAATCTGGAAATTTCTAAGAGCATCATGGAAACAGACACGTGACATTAGAGCTGTTCACATCACTTAAAGGTAGAAAAATATCATGGCCTCAGACTGGGTGTTCTCAGTATCAGGATGATGGATCGTACCAAGTCGCACAATTTAATGAGGCAATTGTGTGTGATGTCACATGACCTTGTAGGTGTGACCCTCTCACCTCCTGACAGAAGTGCGTGGTGTATCCCTCTTCAGCGGATTCAGCAAATTCTGTCCATGGCGCCTTTTCCCGCGTACAGAAGGCGAAAGGCATGGCTGTGGCCAAAAAAAAAATTTAAAAAAATCAGAGATGGGTTCTAAGGACACAGTAATTGTTATTATCCCCTCCCCCCCCCCAGTTAACATCTCAGCTAGAGGATCCTAGTGAACCTGCAGCTGTGAAACCCATTATGTCAAACCAAAGTTTCAGAGGAATTCTTTTAAATTATAAATTATATATTGTGACAGTACTACAGTCTCACACCACCTGGGTTGTGGGTTTGAATCCTACTTTGGCTAAACTACAGTTAAAATTAAGTGTTGGAGTCGGGATGTTGCTTTAAGCAATAGGTATACTCTGTAATGACTTTAATATTAAACATGTACTCCAAAAATATCACTCTTTTTAGAGCAGACATTACAGATGCTACGCAGCAAACGATCAACAGAATTTCACCATAATTTACTGCAGAGGAATCCAATCTGATTTCGACATGTATTTCTGTAAGCACACACCTGTGGATGACAAGATCACTTCATTCCTTCCTTCTAAATATCACTGGGGAGTTAAGCAAATTCAACTAATGAAAGAACTGAAGATTAAAATGCGCTGTACACCAGCTGCGAGCAGGAAAACACGTGCACGCACACACACAGAGGAAGAGGAACTCGTGCTTATAGGGAAATGTCACCTAAAAGTGGCATAATCCACACTATGTTATCCACAGTGTAAACAGAAAGGAGCCCCTTCTGTTTCTGTAGAAAGATTTACCCTCTGATGTCATCAAGAGACACCTCCACTCTGATTCATATGAAAAATCTATAAGCATGCCCTCTGTAAATTGCGTGCATTTATTTTGTCTTGATATTAACGCCTGGGTCATTATCTTCTGACCCTGGTTTCAAATGAAGTCCTGTTTGCTGCCAAAAGATAAACAGCAGTCTGGATTATTGCTAAATGCTTATTAGGACCAAACTACTAATTAGTGTCAGCCACACGATAGGGAATGAAATGCTGAATTCCTAAATTGTATTACTCCCAGAAATAAAATAGGCACGGCACTCCGGAGCAGATTTTTCTTGTGCTAAACATGAAGTAGTTTAAACGGGCAAAACATTTTTAAAGTGAACCCTCACACCGGAGCACCCCGCTGCTTCCTGCATGTTGAAGAAGAATCTCACTCCAGACCTTCAGGCTTAGGGTTCGGGTTGTGCAGACCTATCACTGATCAAACATGTTCTGGGGGAAGACACGTAATGGGGGGGCCTCACTGAAGTACACTGCAGTGCCACTCGAACATCTCCCCTCACGCCCAGGTGACCCCCTAATGACGATGCACCCCTACGAATTAACGGTGGAACGTGGTCAGCAGGTAGTGAGGTGGTCCAGAGTCAGGGCTGGCAAGCAAAAGGCCCACGGTTCAAGTTATTTTGTGACTGAACCATGTAAAAGTCTAAAAACCGCAGAGTAATTAGGCGCAGTAGGAACAGTGGAGACAGATTATGATTCGTGGGATGCTTCTTTCAGTGCGAGGTCTGAGAGCCATTTGGAAGGTGCCGGCCCGGTTTCTCCAGGGTCTCCTGGGCTTCAGCGCAGGGAGGAGGTACTTACTCCAGGCCTCCTGGAAGCAGACGATGTTGACCCCACACATAGCAGCCACCTCCACTATGTCACCCACCCGTCTGTGTAAGGCACTGATCTGTGTGGGAGGGAATACGGCGGTCAGGCGTCCACCTCCACCCGCCCGTCGGCAGGCGGTGAACCAGATAATTAGTTAGCCACCTGCTCCGCTGCTGCCAGACGATGATTAGCCTGAGAAACTAATCAGAGGTTATCTGCATTTAGATTGGAAATGACTTCCGATGGCGCCATGCCGCTACGTGCGGCATGAGGACAGCGGATGTCGCCGTAATTATCCGCCAAGCTACACTACAGCCGCCAGGCAAGCTAAGAGCTTCGTCACAATACATCATCTCCTGAGGCGGCCAAACACTGCATTACAATAATATCTCCGACCTGGCAGCTTCAGGAGCTGGGGGATTATTCAATGTACCTTCAACTGTACCACACATCAAAGAAATTAAAGGAGCTCTCCAAACTGGATCAAGTGGCTCGTTTTAATGCTACCTTTTTCCCCCTGAAGCTTTTATGATATTTAAAAAAAGTTAAAAAAAAAAAAAAAAAAGAAAAACTTTCACCTGTTCACACCAGGAACAGCCCCAAACGATACCAATTCCACCACCAGGTTTCACAGTTGGTATCATGTTCTTCTGTTCAAACATTGCCTTTAGTTTTCACCACACGTCTTTTGATACTGTGGCAAAGTAAATTTTCTTTGCCTTGTCTCTCCAGAGCAAGCAAAATGGTCCAGAAGTCCTGGTCTTTGCCCAAGTATTCATGGGCAAATTTTAGTCTTGCCCTGATGTTTTAGCTGTACAGAAAAGGTTTCCTCCTGGTATACCTACCATGCCAATCTAATCTGTTCGGCCTCCTTCAGTCTAACGGTAGACTCGTGCACTTTGACCTCAACAGTAGTAAGAGCTACCTCAGAGAGCTATTTCAATCTAGACATGATGATTCCATAACTTCAAGAAGAAAGGGCAAACCAAGCTAAATGTCTAGGGAACGTGGTTCCTGCGTGTGGTCTCTAATGATGTGATCATCATAGGTTCTAATTTTATTTATTTGAGGTAGGGGTGTCCCCTTCACGAGACATTTACATTCATGTTTATTTACATTATACAATAGACCACAAAATGTAAATGGCCCATCTCATATGCATTATAAAAACTTAATATCGTTAAACTGAAATTAGTTGAAAATGTTAATTTTACAATATATACTTTTTCATGACTGTGTATATATATATATATATATATATATATATATACGTACCTATTATAATGATGTAATAAAATGTAATATTTTTATAGCTTTGAATCACGGCCCTTGCCTTTGACAAACAGGCTAATCAATTTGAAAATGCTCACAGTCCATAAGAATAGGTTCCAAAGACAGGCAGTGACCCATGTTTAAACTGTGAATCAGCTAGTGTGTTATCTCCGTTTAAGTCTATGGCGATACACACCATCTTAACCTTAGTATAATTAACTGAAAATATATCCATCATGTTTTCATCTTACATAGGCATATGAAATGTATCATTGAGCATCAATTAATAAATTGCATCAAGACTGAATCAAACCAATGGATGAAACAAACGTCCTATCTATCTCTCCATCCATCCACCTGAAGTACTTGACCGAATCTGAGGTTGGGGAGCCAGCCTGACACCTCTGGCTGCCCATGTTGCTGCTCTGGTCTGAGTGGACGCTCACCTGATCCTTGACAGGTGCACTGGTGGGCAGAACCAGGGCATTCTGGATGAGGCCCAGGCGCACGGTGCGGGCCGGTCGCAGCTGCTCCCGGGCTGCTTCAAACATCCAGCCCTGCAGCTCAAATTGGCGCTCCTTGGCCGCCTCCTCCGCACATGGAGGCAGCTCTAACTTTCTGGGGGGGGCAGGCAGTGATAGTGATTATTATTGAAATTAAGTGTGAGTGACGGCAGCTTACTGTGTGACCGATAAGTGTAACACCTATAGTCAATAAGGGACTACAGGAGGCCTTCAAAAGACTTAAAGTCTTGGTTTTCAAGACTGTTTACATACTGTTTTTGCTGGCGTTCTTGAAATGCCTCAAGGCTCTGATGAATGACACTTTATATACTCCCCAGTCATGACAGATCCGTGCCAGAGGTGGTCAAATACAGACACAGCTCACAATGCCATGCCCTTAAAAAGCTTTTATTCGTGTCAGGTGAAGTTCGATGCCACAACTGATTTACAACAACCACGGCAGAACATCGCAAATAATATATTTTGCTATTATGCTATTCATGAAAACAAGTGTATAAATTAACCTTCCTTAAAAGTACAATAAAGTTTTAAGTTGCACAAAAAAAAAAAAGTACTGGAGTGCACTCTGGGTTTCGTTATTTTGTGTAAACACGCTATGGATATTATCTAACTTACTTGGTGCCTTTTCCATATAAGACACGTTTGACCTCTTTTAATTCCTCCAGAGGGATATACTCTTCCAGGGTCTTCTCCAGCGACTCAAAGTGCGGTACGGCCATCGTGAAATGTCACGGAAATGCGACTTTTTAACGCAAGGTCGATTTGTAAGCAGTCAGGCGTCGCCTCTGTGGAAATCTCTGCTTTAGCGCCCCTTTCAGTTAGCGGTTAACAAAGTTTCACTTTCAGACTCCTTCCAGGGGGTTAAGCAAGTAACATAGTAACACATTTAGTGTATTATGGAGATACGCTGCAGGCGTCACACCCTTTAACCTTAATAAATAATATTGTAGCGCCGTCGGTCGGGGAGTCGTCATTCCGGGGAAGGTTTATTAAACTCTTTTTAATGAGTTATTCATAACCATACTTCCAACAGCACTACAACCGAAGGCATGTCCGTCTTCCTGCCAACACACACACACTGTAGGAGCCTCAATACGCTTATTTGACAATTATTGATTGTATTCTTCATTCTTCATCACTTTGGTGTTGTAATTGATAATTTGTTCCTTGTTATTGTCGCATTCCTCGTCACCTTGACGACGGGGGAACAAAGGTAACTGTGATATGATCGATACTTCGAGACACGTACGACTCGGTTATTTAGAAAGGAGGCAGCCACACGGTCCGTCGAGCTTCGTCTCTCGTAATTTTGCTGAATTCCGTACCTCTCTTACGGAATTCAGACTTCTTGGATATAAACGAAAATAATATCACCGAGTGGTCTCTTGGATCATTAATTTGTGAACCGACAGGGAGAGAGTGAAGCGTCAACCATAAGGCTTCTTCACAACTGGACCCTAAACCAAGATAAAACAGAAGTTAGGGTGCTTCGAGAGGTGGCTGATGTTAAATTTAACTATGGAAAGAAAGTGGCGAAATATATACAGGTTTTATACCGAGGCATATACTGACGAAAGGAAATAAACATATTCACTCAACACTGTCCTTGAACCTTCGAACTGGGAACATATCGGTTCCGGTACCTCTTTATTCGTAAGAAGACAACACAGGAAGGGAAAACTTACGTTTCCGTTTCCGTTTTATATACATACGCCGAGCATGCGCACCACCGTGCACGCGCCCTCTTCAATACACAGTGAGGTCACATGACCGGCATCCCCATCAAAACTAAGTAAATCATCATTTATACCACAATTGAGAGCACCTCACACTCATATGCTAACACGAGCACATTGGTTAGAAATCTTGATGTCTTAGTTGACCCAGACCTGTCCTTAAATGCTCACATCAGCAATATCACTAAAACAGCTTTTTTCCACCTAAGGAATATAGCCAAGGTTCGGAAAATGTTGTCCTTCGATGATGCCGAGAAACTAACTCGTGCTTTTATCAGCTCTAGATTGGACTATTGCAATGCTCTATTTTCTGGATGTAACTCAGGGTTGTTACACAGACTCC
>JAACJT020023420.1:9674-22860 GCA_009936485.2 Gymnarchus niloticus | reverse complement strand
ACTCTCTTCTTCACCTCTTTTCCACACTCCCCGTTACTCTGAACTGTTGACCCCAAGTATTTAAAGTCATCCACCTTCACCAACTCTACTCCTTGCATCCTCACAATTCCACTGTCCTCCCTCTCATTCACACACATGTATTCTGTCCTAAAGAATTTTAAGATAATCCTTTAAAATGTCCATACCAGTCACAAGAAAAACTGAATATATTTAAAAACAAGACCATGAATTAAATTTAAATTTTTGCTTTAATATTCCAATTTGTAAAATGAAATATTGCCTGAACCCTATATAAAATGAGGCTGATGCCTGAGATACAGATGCCTATTTTAACGAAGAATTGAGATGTTTACTTGAGAACTGTAACAAGTCTCTTTAGTTCTATACCGGTTCCCCGGTCAGCAAAGTACTGATTGCACAGATCGCTTGCGTGAGTACTCAGAATGAAATATTCACAGGTACAGTCATTATTTTAGCCTAATTAATTCACAAAAATGGTTTTTAATCATTTTTAATTGAAAAAACACAAAACAGTCTAAAGGTTCTGTATTAATTCATCCTCTGACGTAAGCTTATCACGGTACGGTGTGTATCACAGTAATCACCAATCAAACACCAATAATACAATATAATGTTTAATTTGTGGAATTTCAGCACACCTTGCTGTTATTGTCAATGAAGTGTAAACCGTGTATAGTACAGAAGGAGACTGGGATGCTTGTGTTTATTTATGAATATATGAAACAAAAAACCCAGAAACGCAAGGTTTGTGTCCTTTCAGTCACCATAGAACAGTATGTTTTCCACATTTCTGTGAAACAATGTGTTTTAGTATACTTTTCACATGGTTTACCAAAACTGGAAACTTGGACTATAGACTCGTGTCTAAAACCGCGATGAAAATGAAGCAGATCTCAGAGGTGCTGTCCCCTGAGTGCCAAAATAGGAATTTAACTTCCCCTGGGTTTACATGTATCGTATACAATAAAAGGGTCCATCACATATGCCAAAATGTATGACCATTAACTTATAATTATCCTGTAAATATTCCCTACATCAGTATTGCAAAAGTTTAGAAAAAAAAAAAAACAGAAAGAATCTGGCAGGGGATAAATAAGCAAAATACTGTTCAGTACCATCAGCCTAACACATTTGCAATTAACTCATGGTTTTGAACCAAAACAGTTGGAAAGAAAATTGCCAGTCACTCTGACCAAAATAGAATCAAGGTAATAAGAAACAAGACAAAATTTAATTAAAGCAGAAAACTGTCTTCCTCAATTAAAAGTATAGCAAACTTTTTCACTGATGACACACAAAATCTCTAGTCAAGCCTCATTCATCTCCTTCTGTTTGTCAGGATGAAGGCAGAGACATCAGTAAAACTCAATAACTGACATTTCTTAAGCAATTGCTTTATCTTGCTTTATATTATTCTACAAAAATGTTTCCATGCTGCAGTTATATGTAGCAAAGAAGTAGTTTTGAACCAGTCTCATGAGACAGCCAGCAATTTCTCTCTCACTATATTTTGTGCGATTTGTTTCACAGATGGTTACCTACACTCGGAGAGGAAGCCAATTTTTTGCATTTTAACTCATAGTAATGCTTCGGTGCAGCACCGCTGACACCAATCAAATAGCTGAAATGTCTGAATGACAAGAAAGCAGCTGGGACCATTGCTTCAACCCACTACCAAGGAGCTCCATGAACTCACAGGAGTGAGCTACGAAAGTAGGGGGCCAAAGTGTTGTCAACACTTCCCACTTGGCGCTTACCTCATTTCCTCCCCACAGCTGGCTTCTGAAAGAGAGTGAACTATAGCTTTAATAAATAGGAAAATTAAGTCATTTGTCCTGGAATTCATAATCTCGATTTATTCTCAGTTTGAAGCACTTTGCAGCAGCAAAAAATTTCTCTAGAAGCTCTGTGGATAATGCAGTCAAACACATTCTTTTTTATCCACATACTATGACAATAAGCATTTGACATTTGTGATGTCCAACAACAATAAATGTTTAGCAACCACTGGTGTGGGAAAACACAGTTCTTGGGCTACAATCCTTCCCAGGCAGCTTGAAAATAAAAAAAATAGAAAAAAACTTCAGCAATAATGCAAATAAATCTCATCATGGGCCATCATTGCTTTTTTCACCTAGAATGTGGTCAACGGAGTCGCGAAGAGTCGGACATGACTGCGTGACTAAACAACAACAACACCTTGAAAAAAATTGCAATTGATTTCCGTTTTTGAGTTGACTTGTACAATGTACAATTCGGCATTGCACTTGCCTAATAATATTCATTTTTGTAATTTATGCAATTTACTGATTCTTAAAATGAGTTGAGCCAACTTATCTCAACAGAGCAAGTGCTTCCAACATTTTGCTTAAAGGGTCATTAAATCAGTTATTTGCAGTCATTATTTTAGTCTTATTAATTCACAATAACTAATTCTTTATGTAGGAGGAGTTAAATTGTTTTTATAGTGCATAACTGCTTATGCAATGCAGGGGTTACAATAAGCCTGAAGCGTATTGTGGGAAGTACAAAGCATTAGGCAGGGAACACTCTGGAAGGCATGCTTGTCCATTGTAGGGTACACAATCACACACTAAGGATAGTTTAGAGATGTCATATTCACTTAAAGGCAAGTTTTTGGCCTGGGGAGGAAACATGAGAACCAAAAATCCTGCTGTATCTTGGAGAGAAACACACTCATAACGTATATCCTGGGGTAAACTCCAGGCTGACCTTCACACGACCTTGTACTGAATGATGATGAAGTTTGGACGGTACATGCTGGTCACTGTCACACTTAATAATAACCACACGCTTGTTGCATGTTTGATTATTCAAACTGTGTTGCACGGTCAACACATTGCACTCTTGAAGAGCTGTGGGGAAAAAAGGATTGTTTATGCTTGATTCGATCCTTTATTAAAGAAATTGAAAAAGGGTCAGGAATCATGCCCTTGATTTCTTCTGGTCTTTTAATGTGGCAATGGGATTACAAGGATTTGAAAGGTGATTCACGGCTCGTTACGTTATCGTGAAAAGGCAGACTCTTTTAATGACCAAAGGAAACAACCTCTTCAGCAAAATTCCCCAGCACTCAGGGGGGAATTCTCCCAAAGTTTCCGGTGAGCCAGGTCACCTACAACTCACTGGATATTGAACAGATTAATCCGGTAACCTTCACTGGAAGCCTACTGAGGCTGTCAAGTATCCTTGAAATACACTTCGGCTTCCATCACGCCTTCGTATCCGCGGGCAGGTGCTGCCATTTTTCACTACCATTAATTGGATTATCCTCATAAATATTTTGGAAAATTATTATACAAAATCACATTAAAATTAGAACTGCACCGTTCTTGCTAAAATGAGCTATTGTGTGCAAACTTGAGTTGGTCAGACCTCAGGATGCCCTCCCTTCACTAATACTCAGTTATTACTGACGTGCTCGTATATGATGTCACCATGCCGTGCCCAGGGTGTAATTAGCCTTGCCCCCCCAAAGGTTTTTTTTCTCCTATAACTACTATAAGAGTTGTTTCCTCTCCTCTGTTGTCTTTTTTCTGTTGTACCATCTGTATAACGTTCACGTTTCTTGTACATATATCTGTGATCCTCCACCATTCTGGGGAAACTATGCTGGTAAAGGTGCTGTATAAAAATTAAAAGCTCTGGTTTAATTAAATTGCCCTGCTTGTTCTCAAAATTTATAAAAAAAAAAAAAAAAAAGAAAAAAGCCAAGCCTACAGTGTTTTTTTTTTCTGTTGTTTTAATACTTTTGGTTCTGTAGTAATACTCAACTGTGCTGATCCCGGTCTCCTCTCCGTGAAAGATGGAACTGTGGGGGTTTTTCTTCAAAGTTCAGTACTCTCAATGTTTCTTTTCACTTAGTGCGCGGGCTTGTGTGCAGGTAAGTGGGTGTTTGGACATCTTTATGTGGAAAAAACAGTTGGCCCACCTACTTGACTCTCCACTCTTGAAAGGACAAAGCCGACAGCAAGCAGCAGCAAAACTAAGACAACCGCAAAGAGGATGAGCGGCAAGATCTCCAGCTGAAGAAATGTGGAGAACGTCGTTACAGAAATGAAGACTAAACCTACTTTAAAGTCAATTGCCTTGGTTTTCTTATGATGACCACGAGGCGCTTTATAAACAAGGTTTCAGCTCACTGAACCTGCCTTCCTCTGATCCACACACAACATGACATAAAATGACCAGTTTAAGTTTGCACTTATGATGCATAAAATTAAGTAGCTAGTAATTTCAGATCGTAATTAAACTCTGAATTTACTCCCAGATATTGCCTGTGAAGGAGGTGGAATTACATCTTCCTACAAAGAAGACTGCACTGATGTGAGGCAATGGGAGATCAGACAGAGAGGCAAGATGGCCAGCACTGCTCTGAAGCCCAGAGATCTGGTGGAATGCAGCAGCCCAGTGGAGGCCACAGTGCTGGTGTTGTTACTCTGTGCTGGCCACTTTCCATCACACCACAGGCTTGGGATTCTAGCTATGAACTCGACCCCAAAAGTAGACACGCCCCCACGCCTCTTTGTAACATCTCCCCCAGGGACGACCACACTCAAAATCGCTGGGGAGGACCACAAGCAAACCTGTTAAATATAACATGACATATGTCACAATAGCATTTCTATTTTATGGTTGACCTGGTTTTTTTAAAACAGATCATTCCTGACAGAATGTATGTGCATGTGACAGGGACTGGTTATGCTGTATTTGTGAGATTATGTGGGTAACATCATTCTGTGTGTGTTTCTACTTTTTATTAAACAAATTGTAATAATTATAGTAAATTTAGCATCCCATCCAGCTTGTTCCCCAGCCTTGTGCCCTGTCCTGCTTGGCATAGACTATAAGCCAACCTTATGACCTAGACAAGGGGCTACACGATGGATGGATGGATGGATGGATGGATGGATGGATGTAAATGCGCTTGACTTAAGACTATTTATTTACCCGTTTTCCTTTTGAATTTCTCTCATTGTATTTCAGCACTCCCATTACTGTAATTGGTAGTATCCTGACCATACTAGTTATGTTTCAGCTTAGTTTACTGATCCATCCATCTTCCACCTGCAGTGCAGGGTTACAGGGTATCTCAACATAGTCTCCCTTTGTACCCAACAATGCAATCTACTATCTTAGATGTGGTTCCCAAACCCAGCAAGGCTGGGTGAGCATCAAGCCGGTAATATGAAGAACTCCATAAATCCTCAACAATACCTTCTTTTATCTAATGGGTAACAAAGGGGAATTCCTTTGTCAGCCCAAATTAGTCATATTGTAAACAGAATCTCTGTTTACAGAGAGGAAGACCTAAATTGAACCTAAACTGAATTGTTTGTGTACTTGGTCAAGGCAACATGCTAAGCTTTTTACAATTTTACTGTCTTGTGTCGCTAGATATTTGACTGAAACAGTTGAGTTTAAACAGTCCATTATAAGATGCAAACAGCAAGTGTTTTAAACCATTTTTTTCATGTTTCTAATTCCTTTACTGCCAACCTGCTGTTAATTTGCTGAAGATTTTCTTCTTATACTTTAAATAAATGTGTCTGTCTTGTGCTTATGGAACTCCGAATAATCACCAGCACATTTGACATGAGCCTTGACGATTCATACTTGGCGTAGTAGTTACAGGGGATGAAGACCTACGTTCATGTTCTCTTGTATTCAGACCTTCATCTTCTAGTTGTATCAGTTGTGTCTGTATGTTGTGTGTGCTGTTTTCCATATGAACATTCAGGTGGGATAGTTCGAGTTGAGTTTAAGAAGCAGAACACAAGCTGTGTGGATTTCTAACACCCAGTGTATTCCAGTTGATGGGCTACAAATCACAGGCATGTTTGCTGACTGCGGGATGGGGATGGTGAGATGCACGATTAATTAAACTAGTCTGTCAGTAGAGAGAATTCCCCTCTGCAGTGGAGCATTTTATCTACTGTACACTATTATTAATGGCTATATATGCCAATGGGAATTTGGCCTGTCGTTAATAAAAGAGGTTTGCTAGGTAATATACTGGAGGCAAAGGGGCATTTGTTTTGACCCTCCACCCCCCAAGTAGAGCATCTTGCCTGAACTTTTCAGCTGAACTGTCACTTTTGTTACGAATTAGCCAAATGTTGATGGGGGGTGATGCGAACTGGTCGCAAGATTCCGTTTTGAAATAGATATAATAATTATCTCCAGTGAGCAATACATCTGGCTGAGTGTCTTCATTATCAGAGGTGAGCTCCCTTTGGTTCTAGCTGCATACTGCAGGGTTCTGGTACAGTGCTAGGCCTCAGGCTCACCACAACCCTGTACTGGGTAATCAGCAATGGATGGATGGATGGATGGATGGATCAACGTCACCAGTATCTGAACATTTCATTAACACACCTGCCATGTACTCCGGAGTTACACTTAAAAGAGGCCATAAGGCAACCTGCACCAAATTATAATAGTTCTGTTACATTTTACATACAAATGTCCCACAATTCCCCCCCGGAGCCTTCTTTTTTGACCTGTGCTTAAGGACCTGGGCTCAGTCAGAAGCTCACCAAACGACATCCCATTAAGGTATTCATGTTCCTTTGGAAAATGCACTTAATCTGAACTGCTCCTGGAAAATATCACACCGTGTACAACATCCGCTAAGCAACCACCTTAACCTGCTGCCTCACGTCATTCCGGTCCGTGTGACTGATGAAGCCATTTTGACCATTCAGATCCAAGAGGAAGTGACAAGTAAAAAAGACTTTTAATGCATATTTGATGTACTTCAGTGCAAGGGCAGAGAGTATAGGAGCCAGAGGGTGTGTGGTCATTCTGAAAGTAGGCTGCTCAACTTTTAATTTGCATGCAGCTTACCATCATTCATTAAGACTGGGCCGGGTAAGTGGCTCAAGAAAGCAAATAGCATGCTGCATGTGAACCAATCAGGATGCTTATTGACTGTACGTCCACATAATCAGTTTGAACACCTTCTTCTATTGGCCCTGCCAAACACCAGCATTGCGCATAAAATTTAACCATCCACTGCAGCAGACTTGCCACCAAGCTGGAAAAAAAGTCCATTATTTACGCAACATATATAAACATCAGGAACATTTGCACTCAGTTTAATGTGCTCTGTTAAACCAAATTAAAATAAAATGTTATATCAAAGCATGCTTTCTGACAAATCAGCAACCCCATTCTTGCAAATGAATTAGCTAAGGCTACTGGTTGGTGTATGCATATCCTGAATTTGTTTGTTGGCATTGCTGTTGTTGTATTTTCTCTGAAATCTTCCAGTAGGCATTTTTTGCTTAAAGTATCACTAAAAGTTCATTTACATTAGCCATTTCCAAACAGCAAAATCCTATATGCTGATTTCTGATCTATTTTTTGTATGTGTATTGCATCCCACCATGATAAATGTACTGTAATAACTAGCCCTCGTCAACCTGTTTCAAAATGCATGTTAACAACAGAGAACTCTGCATTGGCGGCACTGAAACTGCCATCCCATTTATTCAGAGTTAAGCTACTTCATTGCTCTGCTTCACATGAGCAAATTTGTTCTCAGGAGTTATGTTCTTTTGACAGAGATGGCCAGTCTACAAGTTCTTCGGACATTTCTCTTTCCATCTTCGTCTTGCTTCTAGATCACCTGTTTGACGGAGGAAGAGTTTAATATCCTGCTGCATCAGCAGATTTCAAAATATGCAGCCTCTGCAGGGCAACAACCATTGACAGCACTGCGGGAGAGCACACTGACCTTGGAGCAGTCACAGTTGCCTTTTCCATATTTTGGAGGTCACAGGTGACTGAACCGGTGTCATTTTACTCATAGGAAATTTTTCAATTCAATTTCACTAGAAGTTTATTTGTAAAAAATATATTGAAACTGACAAAGTAGGTTCAAATCAATTCTGAAAACTTGTAAATACATCTTCACTTTACATGTCCCGGAGTATCTTTGAGAACCCAAACCCCCAAAACTCCACAAAGACAGAACTAGAGCCAAACGGCTTTTAAAGCAAAACTAGACAGATCGATTTGACTACATAGATTAAAAATATAAAATAAAAACTTTCTTGCTTAGTGAGATAAGTCCTTCAGTTCACAAATTCCCTTCTGTCCTGATGTTGACAAGTAACAGACTGGGGTCTGAAACAGAAACTAGGGCACTGGGGATTTGTAGTTTAGATAACCGCGACCTCTCCAATTAACCAGCATGCCCTGGTCCAAGAGACAAACAAGGAATGGCACACAATTTGTTTACCCAAAAACAGAGTTATTCTGATTAGCAAAAGGCAAGCTAAAAATGGGGGATCCTTCGGCAAGCATGGGGAGATAACAAAAACCACTCGTTCCCCATTATTCACTTCCCTGTAAGCCGTTAATTTCATCTGTGCTGCACTAATTAACTTTCCAAAGGATGGGGGAATAAATGCGAATTGTATGTCACGTCAGAATGAGGAAGGCAAAGCCAGCGAACATTGCTAATCTGACAGCGCAGCACCCCTGCAGGACAACCATGGTACAGCATGTGTTTAACGTAAAAGGCAATGACAGGGATGTATATGCATTCATACAAATGATAATGCTTCAAATGTCCATTCAGGATGTTCTGCTGGTGAACACCTCTAAATGGTGGACTTCTCCATAACCAGAGGATACCAACTATGTCTATAACAATATATTAGCACTTAATTAACTGCTACAGTTAATTCGAGTGATGACTGTAGAGAGATGACTAAAGAACATTAGACTTTGTTTATGAAATATAATGTAAGATGAATGCCAGAAATTACATGCATAAATTTCTGATTTTTTTTTAATAATATTGAAATTCATATTCAGAAGTGGCACTTCAGAAACAGTATATGTGAAATGCAGACTGAATGCCATGATTAATATAGTCTGTGCGTTTGCACAAAAGCACGATGAGAACCTCGGAGTAAAACCAGGTAAAACAACTCGAACACACTGCCAATTTGCTTTCAAAAAGAAACGGACACCTAAGCCAAAGAAAACAATCGCTAACAAAACTTTATTGACATTTTCTTTACATCTGGGGTATCTGGATTCATTTAAAAAAGGATTCATTTGACAAAGAGTTGTGATAATCATGAGTCAAATGTATGAATGTACAGCAGATATGGACATCATTCTCAACAAGCAGTGGCATCAGTGACTTACTATGGTCTAATGCACTTGAGCCAAAATGTGTTTTTTTTTTTTTAACTATTCCCTCATATCCTTCCACTTGGGGTTAATGGATATGCATTCAAGCAGGCATAACAGAGGAATGCTCTTCCCCACAGGCCACGGACGAGGACACTGATGAATCCATGCTTGTGTTGAAGAAGCATAATGTATCCCAGCTAACCATACGACAGAGTACAAAACCACAGTGCGACAATTTTCAAAATTATCTATGGGGGGGACATATTTATGCATTTCCCGACTCCATTCCAATGCATCTGTATAACATAAGAAACATTCTTACGGCAGCCCAGGTTATAACTTCAGCTCAGACTGGTTAGTCAACTTTAAGTGGTAAATTAAAAAGAGGAAATGTATGGTGTATATTTAGAGAACCACCTATTCCATACTTTCTTTCTGTTAAAACGTCTGCAGCTTGACTGCATTTGTCTATACTGCAAGCGAAATAATAATCTTTCAAAACATAGATGGCATTTTTCCATGTACTAAATGAAGTCAAACATGCTGTCATGTATGTGAAATGTGCCTGCTTCTATGAGTGCAGAAATCCCTAAGTAATCCATGTAAAATCCTAATGATAGCAATCAAAATATATGCAGGGCTTTATATAATCAGTTAAAAAAAGACTGCTGGACAGAAAGTTAAGCGACATCCAACACTATACCTGAAGTTATGAGAGCACTTTAAACATTCATTGGCTATTGTTCTACATAATAATAATTATGATAATGTCACAATGTGTGGTGAGAGCTGTGAAGACTCTTTTCCAGAAATTCTGTTGGACAGGATGGTCGTATGCACAATGTAGACACCCAGGGGAGAGGTGACAAGGTGGGGGCATGGCAAGGGGGTCGAAGTGGGTGGCTGGAAGGTAGTTCCTGATAGGGATGGCCTCTTCTGGCTGAAAAAAAATGAAGGTCACAGCAAGGCCCTGCAACCCGCACCGTGTGCTGCCAGCCGCGATACCCGCTGTGGCGTGAAATGTTCGTTTTGGCAGCACGACCCCACCAGAGAGTCACAGGGTTCTGCAGCAAAGGGTGCTTTCAAAACTAAAAAAAAAAAAAACCACCGTAACGTACAGATTTCAGGATTATCACAACTGCCACTAGAGGGAAGACATACTTATGAGATGCAACAGAAACTGCAAATGTAGTCTTTAAGGCATTTCTCTGCCTCCCAAGCATATCAGAGGAGCAAATTTGACAACACTTCCTGGTAAACATTCCAAAGCATTCTGGTCTGCTTCATTAATCTGACTGTGCCCCTTAGGAAATAAGCGCAAATACTCCCTTGCTCTTCTCTTCTGAATTTCTACTTCAAGAATATGCACAAATCTACAGCGTGGTCCTGATACTATCATCCAACAGCAGACCCAGGAATTCTAGTTCTCTTTCAAGCACTATGGTACAACAGTAAGCAATAGATTCCGGGCTTAACTGGCCAATCACGGCCAGATCACAGACCCCTGCTTGAGACAAATTTTGTACTCTATAGGGTTGTCGTGCCTATTTATGGACTGAAAAGTACAGCGGGGAGAAGACCCCCAGACAGAGCCCTGGTGGTCTAAGTTCTAATAAAATGGAGGACTCATTAGCAGTCACAGGGGTAGCCTGGAGTGGACAAAGGTATAAAACCAAGACGCATTTCAACGAAGCTTTAGAAATGCGAATATTGCAACAACAGCTGTGCATGTGACCTAACTCTGCCACTGCTCACAAAAGCAGGGCTCGCTGTATTATGTTCAGCTTTTAAGTATTAGCTTAATATGCACTTTTACCCGAATGACATTGGACAAGAAAGTCTTTCTGACAAAAGGTCAAAAATAAATAAATTGAAGGCCATGAAAGAGGTAAACAGTATATATCTTGGAAAGTAAAGTTATCAAGTAATGTACCTTGTGTTATGAAAAATATATTTAATATATGAAGGCTGTACCTCAAAGGGTGCCAAATGATAATTGTATTACTAGTTATTAGTAACAATGTGCTGTATAACTCATATACTATTCTGGCATGCATGCAAAATTCCCTTAACAAAATGTTAAACTGGCAAACCAGATTTACACTTTTCACTCATACTCATCATCTTTTTCTGTCAAATTCATTTCATTAAAGTCCACCTCAGTCACAGATGAATGCCAGTAATTGCTTTTGTTGTATCAACATAGTCCCATACCGCCTCCAAGTGGTGCACAAGGGTAGTACATTCATAAACGGTTCCCTTACCTTGACAATGCACTGAGGAATACAACTTCTAGCCCGCACCACTACTCATCTTCTTCATCCTGTCAAAAGAAAAGGGATCCAATATACTACATGAAACCAATGGAACTCATGTGGCATACAGAAATATGGGAACTGCATGGTTTGCTGCAGATTATGGCAAATGAAAACTGTAATTAAGAATGATTAGTTCATATATCTTAACAATGAAAATATTTTTGGTATCATGCCTAGAGTACCAGACAGTCTTTCTAATGTGTAATGGGTTGCCAATTGCCAAAGATATTGAAGACTTCAGAGAAGCAGGTTGTGTGACATCTAGTGGCAGTAACCGATTATTACAAGTTTGGCTTTTCCTCCATGCAGCCAATGATTATCAGAATAGAGTTCATTTGAAGGTTGCCATTTCTACCTCTGCATCTGCCCCTTCGTCGTCTTCTTCCTTGTCAGACCGAGGAGAGAGAAAGAGAGCGATTGTGACAATACGTGGCAGGTGGATGATATGGGTGGCTTAGAGTATGAGGAGACAGAAGTTTAGGTTGGTCAGATCGGTGAGAATCGATGAGTACCAAAAGAGAGGATCAAACGGGTTAAGTGAGAGGGATGGGTTGGTTCCAGAATTAATACAAAATGCCTTCATATCTTCAGTGATACCAGTGACCTCATCTACATGACTATGGTGAGAAGGTGAGATCTTTGAGGAGCAGCATTTGCACAGCAAACATGAGTTCCAACGTTTAACTGCTGAAGTTCTTGACCATGCCAAAGACCCAAGAAGACTTCATTGCTGATCCCCCATTCTGACACCAAATCACGCTACTGCATCCTCTGGTGCTCCCATGTGGCACACGGGCTCTAACATTCGCAATGTCCCTTCTCTGTATCACTGATGCTTTTTTGGCCGAAGGAAACAGTTCTTACAACAGTGAAATGCCACGTTTCAAGCAGCTTTCCCCAAACAGTCTACTCTGAACCACAGCTCACACCAGGCTATTAACAATAACGAATGAGGATATGCAAAATATACCTCAGTTATTGGAGCTTCTTCTTCTTCTTCCTACGGATGGGGATATTTTTTTATCCATTCAAATAAATAATTTAAAATGAAAATAAACACTATTAACAGACTCCAGTTACACTGTACAGTTACACTGCAGAGAATAAGGGGGAGGAGTGAGATTAAATCAGTCACTACAGATGAACCAGTTAGGTCAAATGGCTGTTGAGGACATTTTTAAGTCTGAGTCGACAGTCATGTAGAGCAATGCCTGATAACTACACTGTAGGAAGAGTGCAATCCATGCAGCCCAGGTAAGCGTGTTTCATATGACTTTATGGACAGAAGATCACCAGGAAACTACCTCGCTGAACACATCCTCTTGCTCCTGTGATGGAAATGAAAGGGGGGGATGGGGGAATGCGAAAGAGGAAGGGGAAGAAAATGATAAGGTGGAGTACAGCAGCTGAAGCATGAAAAGCCAGTAAGACCATTGGTGGACAGAATGTCACTCATTGGCTATCTTGATAGTACCAGCAGGTAAGACCATTGGTAGACAAAGACAATGTCACTCATTGGCTATCTTGATAGTACCAGCCAGTAAGACCATTGGTGGACAGAATGTCACTCATTGGCTATCTTGATAGTACCGACCAGTAAGACCATTGGTGGACAGAATGTCACTCATTGGCTATCTTGATAGTACCAGCAGGTAAGACCATTGGTAGAC
>JAACJT020023419.1:0-22867 GCA_009936485.2 Gymnarchus niloticus | reverse complement strand
GGGGCTGGTTTCATCGACAGTGGGGCACTTTCACACGTCAGTCACTGCCGGAGTAGCATTGCGAGATGAGCGCCTGCTCCGTGAAGTAGCTACAATAAACGTTTTGCTGTAATGTGGACCTCAGACAATCTGTGACCAAATTCAGCTCCAATAAACAAACGCGGTACTTATTGAATTTCCTCTTTTTGTCTGCTCACGGTTTTGCTTCCAGAAACTTCGAATTATCCTCATTTTTATTTCCATTCTTAGAAAATATCACCGATTCTGTTCTTAATTTAGGATAATTAAAGATGCTGCCGGAGAGTCTGTTCAGTTTTTTTATTGTAAAAATTATTCAGACAACATTGAAGGAAATGCGAGAGCATTATGAATCTGAAAGGTTTCAGCTCTCAGCTCAAACCAAACATTTTATTCCTGCTTTTTTGAAAAATATCGTGCTTTTTGGAAATAATGAGCCACTGATGGTATGCAGAGAACCTCCTAAAAATATGTTTTTGTGTATGAACATTGGGTATCAAATACTTCAGAGCCGTACTTCTCAAACCGGTCCTCTGGCTCCTGCCAGCCAGGCCACTGTCCTGTTCTGATCCAGGGCTTTATAACGAGCTGACAAGTGACACCAGGCATGGAGGTGGTAGGGTTGGAACGAAAACCTGAGCTGGCTATGGACATGGGTAGGTAGGACGGCTAAAGACCTGGTCCAGAAGATGGGGAGAGTATGTCATGTGTGGCTCTGATTGCTGAATGTTGTTCATTGGTGACGTTCACCTCACCCCAAGCTCGGCTTAATGTCTCTTACTTTGTCACAGCATTGCAGATACAGGACTATCTATTTAACTACTGATCTCATGACCAAAAATGTTTTAATCAGTTTCAGAAGTGGTTAAACCATTAACATTATGCTCCAGAGTAATCTGGCTCTAAAGGCTCTTCTCGAAGATCTCCTACTGGAGAAGGTATCAATGGTCCGTTCAAGTTATTCCACGTTAAAAGACGCAGGAATCTCGGGGCTGAATTCCAGGATACCGTGAGCTGAAAAGCAGAAGATCGCACTGCGTGACTTGGCTCTGTGTGCTGGGATGCTCGGCACGCTGATTATTACCTCACCTTCCCCTCACTCCATTGTGGAGGTGGACATGCAGTGCGGGAACTGTTCCAGAGGCTGACCCACAGCTCAAGGCCTCCCTCATCCAGAGCCGGGCCCATCCCTCCGCCGCGTGCCGCATTGGGCCAGAGTCGGGTCCTTTCTGTCATGCCGCCGTGTGGCCTGCAGGATTCCTGGACGTTCTCGCGTCTGCACTCAACTGTACATCGCTGTGTCGTTAGGTGATATTATGCTACACGTAAAACGGGCAGCTTATTTCTTTCATATCGTACGTGTGTTTCACACCCAGTTCAGTATGGGATGGGCAGGGTCTGCTCTTCATTACTGTGAATGCAGGTTTCCCTCCACAATCCAGGAACATGCACCTAGGTGAAATGGCATCTTTAAAATACCTATAGTGTGCACGTGTGTCCTGGCATTCCAGGTTGTCCAGGCATAAGCTGCAGACTCATCAAGCCCTTTTCAAGGATGGATGGATGGGTGGATGGATGGGTTGGTTGGATGGATGGATGGATGGATGGATGGATGGATGGATGGATGGATGGATGGATGGGTTGGTTGGTTGGTTGGATGGATGGATGGATGGATGGATGGATGGATTTTTACTAGTGGAAATTGCATGTGCTGACCAGAATCCAGCTGCTCATTGAACCCGAGACCAGTTTGCCCATTCCATGTTGCCCATCTGTGACTCATCTCATGGGTTTTATAATAATTAACTCTCGTAACAAAGTCCTTTCATTCGGGTGAAAAGTAACAGAGCTCTGACCAGATTTATTCAATGATTGATTAAATAATGTTTTTTAAAGCAGTTTTACTAGTCTTGTAAAGGCTAATACAGTTGTAGATTTATTATTGTTTTTTTGGTAATTCTGTTTTACCAGTGTGTTTGTAAAATATAGTTTCATTCATTCAAGAAATGCAGTTGTATCTGTTTATTGTTTTGGAAGCTACACTGTGTGCCAATGTATTGCTAGCTCTGAAGGAAATAAAGTTCTTCATTGGTCAACCTCCGTCAGGTGAACGCTCTGAGACGACAGCAGCGCATGATTAGAAACCGCGCATCTGCTTCTCTGTCACGGAAGAAGAAGAAGGAGAACCTGATGAAGCTGGAGGCCCAACTCAAGGTGGTGCTCTTTGAGAACGAGAAGCTGAAGAAGGACAATGGGAGCCTCAAGGAGCGGCTTGAGAGTCTGTTGGCTGAGGTGAGGGCACAGACCTGGTCTGTAGCAGAAAGCAGTTGTGATATCTTTGGGGAATTCTCTTCAGGTGCCTCTTGGTGTGCCTGGGAGCTCAGCTCCATGTAACAGTTTATTTTCCATATCGATTTCCTATTTTTACACCACAAATGCAGTAGACAGCTTAAAATGACAAAAAATGAAGGGCGGTGGGAATGATCTGGCCAATCTGGAAATCACAGCCAAGAGAAGCAATCAGGCATCGCTGTGCTCTTTTGTATCTTCTAGAACGCCATTCTCAAGGCGAGGGCACCCAAGCAGCGAAATTTCTGCCTCCTTGTGGTCTTGGTCTTTCGAGTCGGACTGATGCTCAGCATGAGGTAAGCCTCCCGTCTACCTTAGGTCACCTCCATTCATCGCAGTGTCAAATTCCTGTGTGAAAGTCTGCATTTATTTTGTTTGTCATGCTAGGGGGTGAAAGAGTGTGTTTGCAGTGTTTCTTTAGGGGTAAGACAGGCCCTTTGAAACTACTTAAATAATAAGTTTAATCACTCTGTAATTAACAACTCACAGGTGCTTTGAGGGATCTCATAGAGGTCCATTCTCCTGTGGTGTTACTCTGTAATGTCCCAAGTGATAATTAACCCTCCAAACAGCACCCTAGTGTTGTTTTTTGCCAACACTACTGTTTTGATAGTATAATAATACTATTTTGATATTTCTTAGGGAAAGAGGCTTTATGAATCAGATCACGTGCCTGAGCCCGGCAGACAGTCTTTGAAATGAATTCACTGTGTTCCTGTCCTGTAATGATATGTCTAGCTTCCATAAACTTAAAGTATGATTATTAAAACGGGTCACAACATCTGGAAAACCATTTGCTCCTTTCAATGGGAATTCACCGGTGTGATCACATGGTCTTTATCTGCCCTGTGACAACTCTGAGGAGTTTACCAGCTCCTGTCTTTTTAGCGTTGCCATTGGGTACCGTATCGTTACACCTGAAGCCAATACCTTGTATGTACTTCCTGGGCATGGCTTATGTACGGCTTGGCTCCTCAGATTTAATCTTCCTCAATAGGATCCTTAATTCTCTTCTAGTGCCCCCAGATATTTCCTCCTCCTCTTCACCTCCCTCGCCATGCCTTTGCCTAGTCAGATAAATTATAAAATACATTACGGCCGTTCTTTACTGACCAGACCAAAAACGTTTGTCTGTCTATTATGGATAATAATATAATTTCTTTTTCATTTTGTGAATGTTTTTAAAAGGAGACGAGCCCATGAGTTATAGGGAGATTTAAAAATTCCTTTCTCGGCGCTGAAACACGCAGGACATTTCTGTGGCTGTCATCGAACAACAGAAATGCTCGTTATTCGGTGTGTACAGGTAAACCGTTCTAAGATCCTGCAGGAAGAACCGCGTTTCTCGACGTGATGCTGTCAACGTTCAGGCTGCAGTCTGAGCCACCATATATAACGCTCTCTCATTTTAACACGCCACACGTATACCACTGTGCCCCCCAGCCTGCGTCTCGACCGCCCCGTCTCCGAGCTCTCAGGTGAGACCACCCACAGCGGCAGGCACCGGCTGGACTTCTCTCCCCCCAGAACGTCAGACAGCATTAACGACTTTCAGCTTGACAGGCGAGCCTAGTGTTTCATTTTGAGGGAACGCACAGCAGACAGCTGAATTCATGTAACTCTTAAAATTATATATACTTACTATGTCAGCCTTTAAATACATAAATTGTCTGCGTGTAATGCGAAATTTTTTACCTCTTAAAATATATTGGAAATGACATTTAGCTTGATATAGACTGAATTGCAAACATGATGTTGGGTTACAGACTGCTCCAGATGGGAGATGATGTAACACGGTGTACTTGCATGTAATTTCCAATTTTTATTTTTATTTGTACATTTTGATCACTTTTAGAACATGGCAATATAAGCAGTGTATAAAAAGTCAGGTTACCAATAACTTTGTGCTGTTAGCCTTTAAGGGGTGGTCTGGTGGCTTGGTGGGTCCAAGCCACCATCTTGGTTGTGGGTTCGAGTCCCCGGCGATGTATCTGGAGTTTCCCCACAACCTGGAGTTGTTGATGTGGTACGGAAAATATATGGATAGTTTTTCGTTTTACAAAGTATAGCAAATTTATATCATTGTCATTTAGTTGGGCGTCTACATCAGGAGTTGGATGATGTGAGTGAACATTGGCTTTGAGAAGGCCAGGACTGTCTCCTCTCCACCGAGGTTCTCTTCTCCTGTCCGATCCCCGTTTTAAGCGGTGATCACGTTCAGTCAGCCTTCCTTTGCTTTGACTCCGTTCATGTACCATTTACACTCTTTCTAAATGCTCACCAGGTTCATCCCTATGACTGAAAACATTTGTTCACCATTGCATTTAATAACCTGTGATGATGAATTATTTAATGCTTTAATTTGATTTTTTTTCTTCCATACTTTTTAATTTTAAACTCTTTCATGCTTTTTAATCTTATTTTAAATGTCTGACTTTCTCTAAATTTCTTTTTTTTTTTTTTTGTTATTTCTCTACTTTTTAAAATACCTGTAAAGCACTTTGTAAAACCTGTGGTTGAAACAGTGCTATATAAATAAAGATTGATTGATTGATTGATTGATAATCTTTAGGGTGTACTTAGTGAGGGTAATGCTGAGTAGAACCTCAACAGTTTTGAGTTTTAATTTGAGAAAGAATTACGCTCTCTTTCACTGCTGCATGCTTGTGTATGTCTGGCTATTGATCTTGTTGGCCTGTAACATTTAATCAGCTCCATATTGAAAGTTGGCCATCGTAAAATAATTGGGGCCTGATTCTATTTATTGTATCAGTCAGCCATTTGCGTGTCAGTCTTCCACCAGTTTGACTTCCAGGCACGGCGCTCGCCCAAGCAGATGTCAGCTGAACCCTAATCAGGCCCGCTCTTTGGAAAAAGCATCTCACACGAGCCTCTCTTGACATTTCTTTCGGATACAAACGCCCTCGTGGGGTAAGCTCCCTCCTGCTGGATTCAGTTTGGGTTGGCTCTGTCCCCAGAGAAGAAGTCTTCACCCGAGTTTCTTGAGTTCCTGAGGAGCATTGCATGCTGTTGGGGAAAAGCACAGGGCCCTTTTGGGAATCATTACTGGATTTTGTACACATTAGTACATATTCCTGGTGTGGGAAAACCAGCACACTGACACTGAGTATTATTATAGCTATGGAGTGAGAATGATTCTCTCTCTCTTCTCTCTCTCTCTCTCTCTCTCTCTCTCTTCCTCTCTCTCCCTCTCTTTCTCTCTTCCCCCCCACAGGTCTGCATACTCCAGCTCAGAGGAAAAGGCACCGATGGTGGTAAAGAGCTATCCTGCAGTTCCCTGTCAGCCGTCAGTCAACGGGACGGAGTGGGCCAGGTTAGTCAGCAGTGTGCTCCTTCCCACTGTAGTAGCCCCTGTCTAAAAGCCGGCAGTCTGCAGCTCTTAAAATCTGGCGTGTAAAGAACTAAACTTTACACTATAGCTTCATTTCGGCTCTGCCGAAAAGAATTTAAGCCCTTAGTCATCCCTTTAAGATCCTGTTTCTACTGTTGTGATCTTCACCTAAAAGCCCTAACTTCTCTTTTGAACACTCAGTACTCACGTTTTTGAACGGCAGAAATGCAGACATGGAAAATGACTGTCTATTTATGAGAGAGCAACCCATAAGTACAGAGTAAATTTATAAAGGCCCTTAAAGATCTCTAGAGTGTTTATCCTGTTTGCATATAAGGTCACTTTATTAGATACTGCTTCATAGAACCAGGTAGCACCACCTGTCTCCACAGCCACATCAAGGGTCCACAAGATTTGCCTTCAGAGAAGCCGTTCTTCATATCACTGTTGAGCTTAGCTTGCTGCCTTTCTGTTAGGTCAGTGAGCCTGGCCGCTCTCCCCTGACGTCTCTCATCAGCAAGGTGTCTTCACCAACAGAGCTGTCCTTGTGTGGATGTTCTCTGTTTAGACCCGGTAGTGTGCGAAAATCCCAGCAGGGGGGCAGTTTCTGAAACACTGGAATGACCACGTGTGGCACCAACAAGCATGACGTGTTTAAGATCCCTTAGATCAGGTGTGTTAGCTGTTCTTAGCCGTAGCTTCGCGATAATCGTACCCTGAGTCATATGACTTGCTGTTTGTGGTACAGAAGCAGGTGGCCCTAATGAAGTGGCCACTGAACATATGATGACTTCCTTTTGAAGGATATCCCGTGAACTTCACGTGTGGGTCAGTCGTCACAAAGAAGACATGACAAGTTGGATTGACCGGCAGGTGGGTGGCAGCCGGCTCGACACCGTACTGACCGAGGTAGGGTAGGTATCCTTGAAGATGCGGACACTAATTAATAGGGTTTTAGGCAGCGTTATTCCATATTTTTATAAGAACGTTATTATAATCCTTTGCTAAAAAAGAGGTCAAAGCATATTCCCATGCTGTAGTGCATCTAGAATGTTAAGTGCTTCTTGGAATAGAAATGTGAAAAAATGAATTTGGCCGATACTCACGGCGTCGGAGGGCCTTCTGGTGCTCTGAACACGATCCGACTGCGTGTGGAACACAGTCAGATGGAGTTGGTCTTCATCTTGTAGGCTCCGCTTGTTCTCTCTCCTCTTTTGATGACGAATTGGCCACACGTGGCTGCCTCTGAATATGTTTGTTATATAGTCTGGGTTGGCTTTCTGAGCAAAAGCACAGCGAGGGCTCGTCGCTTTCAGGCGCGGACACTCGGTTAAAAGAGGAGAAAGAAGAGAAGAACATCGAGTCAGCTCGGGCTATTTAAATAAGACGGCGTATGCCAGTGTCTTCCTATAATCACCACGATGTTTAGTACTGTTTCTGCCAGCCTCTAAGCGTTCTGAAGTGTTCAGCCGTGCTGAATTTTTATTGTTTCCTGTATCTGCTACTGTGGCTGTCACGATGCAGGCTGGAGTTGTGATGAGAACTGGCCGGTCAGCCAGACCAAGCAGTCGATTAGGAATACGATTTCCCAGGCGCAGCTTAAGGGGCATTTTAGGTTAGACAGGAGTGTGTCAGCATGCTGTCTTGTCAGTCTGGGTGACATTAGCATTGCTACACTGCTGCTCTTGGAAGGGAGTCCAAGAGGAAGACCATTTGTCTTCCAGCGGCTCCATCAGCTTACTTCAAAGGCTTTGATCTTCTGCCCATTGTTAGCCTCCAGGCAGCTGGGATTCCTGTCAAGGTGGCATCAAGACAACTGGGAAGTCGGCTACTGCACAGCATATGAGTTTAGAGTCTACAGCACTGCGACGTGGTCCACTGACAAGGCGGGGACTGAAGTGCTCTACAGACTTTAAACAGCAGGTGGTGTGGTGGTTATTGAGCCACACAGATGGCTTCAGGAAAAAAGCATAGGATGCAACTGAATAACACAAATAGCTTTCAGACTGCAATTACTAATAATCATCCATCCTTCACCCACCTTCAGGCTCTTCCTGGTAAGGGCCATGTAATAACTAAAGGGTATAATTATAATAATGAAGCTAAAATCCTGGAATCTGAAATGCACTGTATAATTCAAAATTAAGATTCCTTTCGATGTTTCCTTTCGATGTTTCCTTTCCCATGTTTTTGTGAAAGAGAAGTAAAACCAAGGGCGATGACACCATTAGCATTTAGTCGCCTTTGTCTGACACTCACAGCGCTGATGTTTGGACCAACTTGTTGTTGCTATTCTGTGGGAAGATTTCAAAGTTGTTTTACAAAATGACTCCTCTCCACTTCATCTGCTCAGTCACACATTTCCAGGGACTCAGAGGAGACGGAGAAGGCAGGCTGGGTGGCCGAGACTAAAGTCGCGGAGAAGGCAGGCTGGGTGATTGAGAATGTGATGTGCTACTTTATACTGTGGACATGGTTGATGTGGCCCAGGAAGCTGTGGTCTCTCTCCTCCATTGAGTGTTCTTATCCAGCGTGCCACCACCCAGTGTCCTTCTTCTTGGCGGAGGGCTTCAGACCACCAGTAGGTGGTGTCAGTGACCCTTCTGACCCGCGAAAGGCCAAATGGAGACGTGTTCTCCAAAGCAAACCGCATTACGAGGTGAAGGACTGCCTTAATGCTGCAGCTCAGTAAGCGAAGGACATTGGAACATTTATGCTGACAAGTGTGCAGCAGCCAGCCTGCTACATTCAATATGGCCTGCGTACTCGCATTCCATATGGCATTAAAATAACTGACTGTAAATAAGAAGTATTGTCATTATTACATCTTCATATTTAACAGATGCTTTTGTCCAAAGCGAGGAAGACCTTAGAGTCAGCCCACACTCCTGGAGTAGTTGGCATTAAGGGCCTTGTTTAAGGACCCAATGATGATTTGATTGCATTACCACACCTGGGATTTGAACCCACGACCATCCAGACACAGGCACCAAGCCATAACCTGTTGATCTACGTCCCACCCTGGATGTTCTGGCTTTAGCTTTGAGGGAACCTTCTCAGGACCACATGGGCTTGTGCTTCCTGTCACTGTAAACACACAGCCTGCATTTGGAGGTTTCTGCTTTCCAATTAACTCTTTAATGTACTGATCATTGTAGTGGAAGATACAGGAAGACAGACACCCATGAAAAACCAAACAGGCGGCTTGCCCTGAGCCCCCTGCCCCCCTTCCCATCCCTGTCCTAAATATGCCAAAAAGTGTAACTGGTCCAATCATAGGCAGCTGGACTACATTAAATGGGGCTCCTGTTGGCAGGAGGGTTAGTAATCAATTTCCATGGTAACACAAAGACCAGCGCTTGTGCCAGTTCACGCAAAGATAAACATGCAAATAGAAAATGTAAGGTGGCGGTGATCTCACCCTGTTGCCTCGGTATTGTAGGTTCGAATCCCATGGCTGTGTGGTGTTTATGTGGTGTTGCTTGGGCTTCCACTGGTTTCCTCTGGTGGTCAAAAGACATCCACATAGGCTGATTTGATGTCTCCAAGTTGCATAAACAAATTTAGTTTGCATAAGCTAGTTCATAAAGTGGATTTTCGTTCCTTGGCATTCCCTCCTTAAAACATTTTTAAAATTTTTTTGTCGGTTGGGGGCAACTCAGCTGCTGTCCAGGGTGGCCCCTGGAATGGGCTTTAGGTTCACCAAGGCTCAGTTCTGGAAGGGATGGATGGATGGATGGATGGAAGGAAGGAAGGAAGGAATGAATGAAGGAATGAATGAATGAATTTGATGTTTCGTGTGATTCCATAAGGACAGTGATGAGCAAAGTTGTACCTTATAATTATTAGCTGTAAACTATGAGGAAGATTCTCTTACTTATGGTAGTCATGTACCCTGAAGTTCTGCTAGAACTCTTTTATTCCGATAGGCCTAATTTAGCCTTTGACTTCAGTCTTTCTTTAGTCATAAATAGTGACAGTATATTGAGAACGATGAGCAGTAAGATGGAGTATGGTGGCTGAAGGCAGACTCCAGGCTAGATTAAACACGGTTTTTAGCCTAGCTGTGTGAAGTGTGGACAATACAGCCTGTTGGCATATGTACGTTTGACAGGGAGCCTGTACCAGAGTGTACAGAACCATCCTGATTTGTTTCTGCTGCCTAGCTGTAAATCTCACTGCTTGACTATACGATTTCTCTCCCTCTCACCGGTCTTTCGTTAGAAATGATCAGATAAGTCCAGCGGTGCTGAAACTGTGATCATAAAGTCTTCAGCTATGTCACAAAGGTAAGCTGGTTCTCATAATCTGTCTTGATTTTGAAATTTTACCACGCAGCTGTCTCTGAAAGCCTTTTATGTTCTTGAGAAAACGCTTTAGATAAGTACATTTTTAATGGTGTATGAATGTTATTGTAATTGCATGGATTGAAATATCTGAATATCTGCATAGATACAGGTTCCAAAAATATGTTCTAAAAACTCATTATTTTTGCTTTTTTTTTTTTTTTAAATTTGTTTTCTGCTATACAGACAGCAGTAATGTTCTGAATTTTCTTTACTGCAATTGAATGTGTTGGGTTAATTATCTTGATTTAATAAAATGTAAAGATTTTTGGGAAAGTTCATATGGAGGTAAATCTGTTCAAAGGCATTCATTATCCAAGTTCAGGTTTATTTATCATGGGCATTTAAAAATGCAGTGTACAATAAAATGCTATGAAATACATTTTGTCCTTGCTCTCTCTCAGCCCGTAAAATCTGTAAATAAGTATTATAATAAGTAAACAGCATAATGCAACATCCACCAGCAACTACATTCATTTAAATACCACTGTTCAGTAATCTAACAGCCTGAGGGTAAAAACCGTCTCTGAGGCGGACGGTCCGAGCTCTGATGCACAGCAAGCACATCCTGAAGGGAGATAAGAGAAAAGACTATGTGCTGGGTGGCTTGTGTCCTTCATAATGCAAAGTGCTTTCCTCCTGCAGCGGATGGTGTAGATATCCTGTAGCTGTGGTAATGGTAATCCTGTTTACACTGTCCTCATCAGGAGCTTATGGGTATATACTGTGATGTTGCCAAACCATACCAATATACATCCAGTTAAGATGCTTCTTATTGTAGACCGGTAGAAGTTGATGAGGATTTTAGTGGACATACCATATTTCTTCAAACACCTCAGAAAATAGAGTCTTGTGCCTTCTTTATGACATAACTGATGAGCAGGGACCAGGAGAGGGATTGAGAAATATGGACGCCCAGAGACTTAAAGTTATTAACAATTCCGACAGGAGAGTTATTTATATAAAGCATCGACCGAACAGTTTATATTCTTCTGAAGTGGATGATGAGCTCCTTTGTTTTCTCCACATTAAGGGACAGATTATTATTATTATTATTATTATGATGACAACAAATTAACAGGCTCCTTACTTCATCCCTACATGCCTTCTCATTGTCTCTAATATCATCCAACCTGACGGGAGTAATTCATTTATATGACGTTGTTATTTTTTTAAGTTTCAGAGACGGTTTAATACGACGCTGATGCTTTCCTTCATTGTCCAGCCCCCCTAGGAGCTTCAGCAGAGAACTTCAGCTATACTCTGGCCCTCTGGGAATCTTCAGCCCTCTATCGGAGCAGATTCATCGTCGTGGTGACACGTTCTACGTGGTCTCCTTTCACAGGGTGAGGAAGTGCATGCACATAGAAAATGGATGTTTCATAATAATGATTTAAAAAGGTTTTAAAAAATCAGCCAAATTTCCTCTAATGCTTTTGACGTATTCTGTATAATGGCAAGGAGGTATCGTTAAATGGCTTTCCACTGAGAGTTTGAAGACACTAAGGGATCAGCACTTCTTCTGACCGTACCTTCTGTTTCTAGCAGGATGGAGATCAGGGTTGTTGGAAACTACGCTGTTTCTTCTTATATTGATCTTCTGCACATAAACACTGTATTGACTGCCTGTGTAGGACAGTCACATGACAGGATGCGGCAAAACTTACCTTTGAAAAAACCATCCATGAAAAGATCGACTCATAAAGCTGCAGAAAGTTTATAAGTTCAAACCACATTCATACTGAAGCCCGCGTGTCATCCAGCTGCTCATCCCGTGAAGGAGCATTCCACTAAATTTTGATCACTTGTCATGTCATTTTTCTTGTTTAGTGTATTAGTGAAGAACTTCTCTCTTCACGTTTCATTTTTCAGCGTTTGGATCGTGTTTGCTGTTGGGCCACTCCCAGCAATTCTTGGTGCCTTTTGACATCAACTAGAATAGTGTAATATGTCAGACAGATATGAGTCATGTTCAAAGACAGATGTGACTATCGATCCAGTAGTGTGAGTTGTGCTGAGTTCATTTTAGAGGCACGTGTTCTACAGTACAGCCCATAATCCCAAAGAAAGGAAAAGAGGAATACACACTTCTTGCATATCGTTCATGTTGTCTACATCGTGGTCAGCGATGCCACTTTAATATTGCTGCTTCAGTGTCTCATTAATGCCTGTACACCTTTCAGACGGTGCTTTGTAGCTTTAAAGACGTCTCACCTACCCTGTGATTCGTAGTAACTACTCCAATTGCTTTCAGTCTTAATTCTTCCCAGACCAAACTCTTGTTTAATTAGCTGTGAGTATCTGGTTTTCCATTGGCTCTGTCTGCCTTGTAGAAGATTTGCTGACTCAGACAGCCTTCAGCAGATGTAGGGTTGATGACGGCTAATCCTAAACACACTCGCCCCTTTGGATCTTATGAGCTGCTGTTCACTTGGCTCGTGGTCTCTCCTCCCCTTTATTTGAACCTCGTTGGCCTATTTACAGATGACACCTCAGCACATCCTCCCGGCTCCTTCCCCAGAGCAGTTCCATCTCGCTGTTCTCTTAGCCCAGCCTGAATCCAGTCGCTCATCTAGACAGAGTCCCTTCCATATGCTTTGTGAAACCGATATTCGCTTCTCTGTCCAGCATTTTTACTACACATGTACTGCCCATTGTTCCAAGAGACAGACAGTGCAATCTTATTGCTTGTTGTAGACAAAACTTTCCTTAGTGATACAGAAAAGTTCTGGATGCTCAAGATGCATTTGTTGTACTTTTGTTCATTGTCGTTTGTGAATTGTTTGTCTTGTAACTTGGCTGCTTTGTTTCCTAGGCTTTGGCGTATTTTCTGGCTGTTTTAATCTGGTGTTTTTATAAGCTTGCCAAAGTCCTCTTGAGTTCTGGATTTCATTCGTAATTCTTACAGTTCGCTCTGTTGTAGTCTTACTCTCAGCAATCATGGGTTGTGTCTCTCACCCTTTGTTGAAAAGCATCACTATGGTCTGCAGCTTGCTGTTCCAGTCTCCCTATGATGCGGTCCCCACCCTCTCGATGTCATAGCTGTACCTATGGGCCATTCGGTTATCTGAGTGTCCAGGCTCCATCCCTGTCGTTCGAGAAGTGGCCATGAGTGTGTGTATGGAAGGAAGTGGAGTTCCTTTGGGGCGATCAGGGAGGAGAGAGTTTGTGTAAAGGCTGCTGTCCAGCCTGGTCTTTTCTGGAGCCCTTCAGCTGATGGAACTAGCAGACCGAGCTTGGGATTTCATAGCGTTCCACAGGTACTGGATGGAAAGTACAGACCGGATGTGACCTACAGTCTTTATTGTTCTGGGAATGAAAGTCTGGGTCCGTAGGCGCAGCAGAACAAACAGTGATAACTGTAACTGTGTCTTTGTTCACAGATCAGCTGCTCAAATTCAACCAGTAAAACGTTTTCCATATGTGAGAAGAAAATTTCATTCGGTGCTTGTCTTGAAATTTAAGTGAAGACTTTTGGAAATTTAACATACTGACAACCTAATTAAACAACAGTGGAACCCATCATGTCCTGAAGTAGGCTGTGTTCTTGATTGGACAGTGTTCTGTCCGGGGAAATCTGGCTCACAAATGGCACAGAAGCTTCTTTAGAGCCAGTAGTGTTGGAAGAACCAAGCAAGACTCCACACACTTTGAATATCAGCTTCCTCTGCTGGTTAAGCTTTACTTTACTGGTGAGGAAACAAAATTTGAATAACTTTCTCATTCTAATTGGTGCATATAGAAAACTGGGATAGAGGCAGATGTTTTAGCGTAAATCAACATGACGAGATGTTTACACCTGCCACACTACTCCTCAGGTAGATGTAAAATTCCATCTAATAGTTAGAACTTGATCAGATGCTCATGTTTGTCAGCTGTTCAACACTTTAAATATGGTCTGTAGTCCCTTCCCTGGTAAAATCACAATGGAAAGTAACGACTGGCTTCTTGGTTTCATTTTGGTTTTTATAAGTGATTTACTATCCCATAGGGAATTCTCTGGAGGGCCAGGAAGGAATGTCTGTCTACCATCTTTTTCACCTGGACGTGTTCCAGATTACTTTAGTTCAGTTCTTCTTTGAAGATGGCTGTTGTCTTTTAATACTTTTAGCTTATTTCTCTGCATATCCTAAACAAGTTTCTCTTCTAAGGTTCTAAGGAACACTGACCAAAGTACAGATGAGTAATGTAAAAGTAAATGAAAATTTTTTCTTCGTTTTCTCTCTTACAAAAATTATGTACTGTTTTCAGAGAAATTTGAACGGTGTAAAAGAAGTTCTTTTTGCAGGATTAGATCCAGGATTCAAGGCAGTTCTAAAGCTCTGATTGGGCTTTGCTGGTGAACATTTGGTAATGCGTGTGACTTATTTAAGACGTAAAAAACGACCTCTTATTTCAATGTCTCCCAAGCCTCTCGTTGCAATAACAGAAGCCGACCAAAGATGTCGGTGGTGTTGCCAGCATTCAACATAAATGGCAAGTAAAATATTTTTAACATCTTTTTGTCAGGAAGGTCTGGAGTCGGCCACAATTTCAGTCTAAAAGCCTCTTCTGTCTGAAGGATTTAAAAAATTGTCAGCAGCTTTGTAATGGACTCCCAGATGACATCTTAGAGTGGTTACAATAGAAATGTCTGCAATTTTATACTAGTTAATTTTAAGTTAAAGTGTGACTTGGTTTTCATTTCAAATAAGCAGGGGTGTCCCCCGCGTGTGTGACTGTGCCAACCCCCCACCCCCAACAGCCCTGCATAGGATAAAGTGGTCTGGAAAATGGATGAAATTTACATAAAGTTGGTGAATTTACATAAAATGGATGAAATTTACATAAATTATATAGCTTTGTTAACCTTTTCTCAGCCATTTCGTTGCTTTAGTTACCAGTTAAAACCAACAAGTTAAAGCCCACAAACCTGCATGTAGATACTTCCATTTCCCATAATATCCTAGCTCTTACTTTATAAGACTGATAAAGACTTAAGTATGAAATATCATAGACTGTCTCGATCCCCCGGCCTTTAGCCAGTGTGTTGTCACCGGAGGAAAAAAATAAAGCGTGAAAGGTAGACTCACACTTCTAACAGCCTAATGCAGGGCTTGGGGTAAAGAAAATAAATTAAAGAAAAAGTGGAGAGTTTTTTTTTTTTTTCTGGGTAGGGGAAGGTGGAAAAGAGTTTTTTTCATTATTGTAAAGTTTATCACTTCCCAGTCCATCAGTATTTGTTTTCATTACATAATTTATCATGATGACATGTTTAATAATTTGGAAATGTTCATTTAATGTTTTTCTGAGGAAATCCAGATGGTTTTTTTTTTCACACCCCTTTAATTGTCACAGTGCCCTTTTTAGAGAGAGTGGCCTTTCTGCTGCCCGCCGCAATTTAGATTTCCGCTAATCCTGCATTTGAAAATGGATGCAGATACCTTTCAGCCTGAATCTGCTGAACTGTGACGCAGCTCCACTTATCTCTGCTGTCTGAAATGTGAATTCATGCAGCCAGCCACTTGCTTCATGCATTTCTGTTGACTTATGACTTCCACCGTGCAAATGCCACCTGACAGCTGCATGAGACTTAGCCCGTCTTTGTTCTGCTGGTGTCTGCTACCCAAACGCACAGTAAGAACATTCAGCTAGTTTGTGTCTTCTGCAGAAAAGACAAGCCGAAATTCAAAAATCACGGCACACTAGGGTGGTTGCATTCAAGTATGGTGAAAATGTCCGTGGCAGCAGTGGGGTTAATGAGATATTTGGTACCAGGAAAAAGTGATGGGACACAAAACATGTGTGCCCTTATCTGAACTGGGTTCTGTATATTCTGTTACTGCATGAATGTTCTTGAATTTAACTCAAAAATGTGTGGTTCATTATTTTTTGTATAAAGAGCAGAATATGAAAGCATTATCAACCCACTTGCAGTTAAAATGTTATTATTATAAAATTCCTCTTTGGTGAGTATTCAGTACTGTGTTCTAGCCTTTTGTATTGTAGTGTTGCATCTTGAGGAAAAAAACACCCATCCATCCATCCATCTTCCATGGGGTGGGCAAGGTTGCTGGAGGGTTCTGGAACTCACCCCGAGCAAGACAGGGCACAAGGCTGCGGTACATCCTGGATGGGATGCCAGTCTATCACAGGACACAAGGCTGGGGTACACCCTGGATGGAATTCCAGTCCATAATAGATGGTTAAACGTAATAAACCGTATAAATCTTTAGAAACAGTATTGCTGCATGCATAATCAAAACAATCACAAGCTCAGCTGCCACTTGTATGACTGAAGTGATCTAACAGAGTGAGGATGAACCAGACCAGTCACCACAGAGCTATGAAATGCTGGTGTTTTGAGCAAAGAAAGCAGAGCGACGGTGATGTTCCTGTCTGTAGACGACCACCCAGTATGAACCTCTTCGCTCAGCTCCACAGAGGACTGCCAGCAGCTACCCAGCCACTATCATATTCCCCTTATTCAGGATCCATGTCAGTTCACAGAATGATGCCCATCTCTTTGTGTGGCCATATAAATGTCATTATTTTATATTTATGACACACCATAGAATCTTAAGCCTTTTGTTTCAGTTTGCCCTGAATTTAGTACCATTTACAGAAGGTTTTGGAAGAAGGAGAAAACGGAAAAGGAAAGGTTTTGAATTGTGTATTTTTATTGCAGTATTTTTTGTGCCCAGCGGTGTTGCCGAAAAGTGTTCTAATGAAGACTATAAGATATAAGTCTGAAGTGAGGTTTTCGAGGTGTATTTTGGTCTGACAGAGTGATGTCAGGTGCTGTTTTGGTGAAGTTTGTCTTTGGTTAGTCATCTGTGAATTGTGATGTTAAATCTCATTTAGGAGTTCAGCCTTTAATGCAAGTTCTTCATTTTTATTTCACAGTAGGGTCTCCAAGGCCTGCCTACATTTTGACTTTCATTGCATTATTAGAGTAGATGTTTAGATTCTCAGGGAAAATTCACCCTGCAGAATATGGTGTCATTACACTAGATGGGTGGATGAGACTTGATTCATCTCGAGGGTAAATACTGTACGTGATTCGACAAATGAAGACGTGCAGGTCACAGACAGCAATGCCGCAAAGGGACATTTCTGGCCGTATCGCATGAAGATCCAAACAAATAGATAAATAAGACAGGATATAAGTAGTCTTGTACAGTGGTTTACATTAAAACAAATGAGATTTCTGTCAACAGAAGTGTGCTCAGCAGTCCAGATTCGTTCAGTCAGTTGGGTCCCACCCCACCGAAAGGTGACTTGTCGTAGAGTCTAATGGCAGAGGGCAAGAATGACTTGATATAGCACAGCTGTCTCTTGCTCCTTTGTTTGGTTAGCACGACCTGCAGAAGGTGGGACTCATTGTCCTGTATATCCGGCAGTTTCCTGAGTGTCCACTCTTCAACCGCAGTCTCCAGTGAGTCTGAACAGGTTCCCACAACAGAGTCAGCCTTCTTGATCAGTCTGTCGATCCTTTTGGATCACCTGCACTGACGCCATTGCCCCAATACACCATCACATAGAAGATTGCTAGCAACAGTGGACTGGTAGAAGACATGTAGAAGCGGCCTGCATATACCAAATGACGTCAGCTTCCTCAGGAAGTAGAGCTGACTTTGGCCCTTCTTATACGCTGCCACCGTATGAGTCCTCTACTCAGGCCTGTCATCTAGGAGCACCCTCAGGTACCTGTAGGTCTTCATCACCTCCGAAGTGCAAAGTAGAGGCTTCGCTTTCCCGAAGACTAGAACAGGCCATTTAGGAAAGCTTGCTAGATGTTTTGACCAATTGTGGTCATAGCCGTTTAAACGATGGGATATGTTTGTATGGCTTTGCATGCTGTAAAATAAAGGGTGAAATTATCAAATTTTATCATGGATTCTGGTTTATGAAACGGGTATATGATACAAAATATCTTTGTTGAAACTACACATGTAGTCTGCGGCAGACCTCTACCTACTAACCCTCGAAAGAGAGTGGGCTTACCAGGGTGGTCAGGGAGTGCGGCTGGAGAGAGTGCGGCTGGAGAGAGTGCGGCTGGAGAGAGCGCGGTCTTACCGGGGTGGTCAGGGAGTGCGGCTGGAGAGAGCGCGGTCTTACCGGGGTGGTCAGGGAGTGCGGCTGGAGAGAGCGCGGGCTTACCGGGGTGGTCAGGGAGTGCGGCTGGAGAGATCGCGGTCTTACCGGGGTGGTCAGGGAGTGCGGCTGGAGAGAGCGCGGGCTTACCGGGGTGGTCAGGGAGGGAGGGCTGCACACTCGTGGCACATGGTTCAGTTTATTCAGACAGGCGCCTGTCCAAAGAAAGCACTTCCTCTATACTCCTGAGGTCCTGCAGTCTGATTTGCGTACCACGCCTGCCGTAAGGCTGACCTCACGGCCTCTGTCCCCACATACTCTGCATGATTTACACTAACTCTGCACAGTATATCATAGGTTAGGTCCCTTCATTTCATAACAGGCATGTAAAGTTGTGCAGTCTTTTTCACACAGTGTTCCCGAATGATCTTTTGAGCCTTAGATAAAAGAATTTTCTCATGGCGCTGTCGAAAACCAATCCAGGAGAAAGCTTTCCTGCTGTGCCTTACTAGTCTGCCTGTTGCATTTAAACCTTTAGTACGTCAGTGTGAAGCTCAAGTCCAAATGAGCCATCAAGTTTTAGCTCTTGCATGAAAAGTCTGGTAGTATGAGACTAAACCCTTTTTAGCTGGCATCCTTTGAAGTTTGTGGTTTAGTCCCTTCGAGGAGCTAAGGCCAACTGCACAGCATGAAACCAGTTGTTTTAAATTCACACTGTGGTGCATCTTTCAAAAATGAAGCTGCTCTGTAAGCCAAAAGAAAATGAATATTTTACATTCGTAGTCCTTGTGCGCTGCCCACCACATGAATTATCCTACACGGATGCTTCATATCCACCATGAAATATGGCTTACCTTCAGTTTTCAGTACACCCTGCACTTGTCCTGAATACTTAAGAACCCCTGAAGAGAGTTAAAATAATATTACGGATTAAAAGATTGCCATGTTTCAATTGCAAAGGATACCTGGATTTTTGGAAAACATGGCCAAGCCGAATACATTCCCATGACAGATTTCAGTCCTTGTATGTCTTCATTTTCATCCTCCCTTGTTTTGTCCATTCTCTTTCATTTCAATTAAATTCAACTTCATTTATATAGCACCTTTAACAAGGAACATTGTCACAAAGCGCTTTACATCGTCCTGGGCTCAGGGTTCCCAGAGAGTAAGCCAAAGGCAACAGTGGCAAGGAAAAACTCCCTGAAGAGGAAGAAACCTTGGGAGGAACCAGACTCAAGGGGGAGGCCCATCCTCCTCTGGCAGGCACCGGGCAGGACAAATTCATTAAGTTCATTAATACGATATGATGAACAACAGTGAGAGGGTGGAACAGTACAGATGAACAGCAGCGTATTGGAGGAGGCAGATGATCAAGTTGAAGTGCAGGTTTGGGGGCTCGGATGACAGCCAGCTGGTCAGGATGGATGCGTGGCAGGGAGAACACGGTATCTCTTGTATACAGACACCTGAAAGGAACACGCCCACCCCCCCAAAAAAAAAAAAAAACCACTTAATTGCCCATTTTTCTGTATGTGTTTTCAAATAAAGATCATGCTAAAGCTACATTTCAGGACTTCTGTTGGAGTGCGGAAAACTTACTGAATAGATGTAGGCAGTATGTTAATGTATTAGGAAAATGCTGTACGTTCTTTAAGAACTTACTCCTCACGGTTTGTGAAGCTGTTACCACAGAGCTTTAAGGTGGACACTTTGGGGTGAATGATGTGGAAAACTGTCAGTGTTTTCTGTAATGTCCTTAGATGACTTATTGTGAACTGTGCTCTACCTTGTCTCAGGTTCATACATATTAATCGAGGAAAACTACAAAGATGTCTTGTAATCATTTCAAATGTAAGCTTTCTTCACCTGAAATTTTAATGAATCACATCTGGAGCATGGCTTCACATAGCATTATGCTGAGTAAGATTATAAATTTAATTTAGAGATTAGATTCAATTGATTTGGTAATTTTGTTACATAGTTCCACCGGTTAAATTTGGTCATCAGAGTAAAATTTTGGATTCCGTTATATTCTACTAAGGATTGAAGGATAACTCCACCAGGATCCTTACACATTGAACAACAGCCCAGAAGTACTGTTTTCAAGCGATTTTATACCCATGTAACAGCACCTTGAAGTTGCGTGTATGTGTAGACGACACGTGCCGCTAAGAACGTTTCCGGTCCCAGTGCAGTTTGGGTCTCTGAGACGCCAACACACTCCTAGCTGTAGGACTCACAAGGCAGTGATGTGTCCAGCACCTCTTCGTTTTTTCCTCATTTCACTCTCGGTCAAATGTTTAAGCAGCAGGTGAATCCAGGTTTATTCTGGTTGAGAAGAACAAGGTTTCTTGAAGATGTTCTGAACCTTAATGATAGTGGTTTTTAATAAATAGTTTAGCTAACATTACCAGTTGTTCCTTGACAAGCATATACTGTACATCTGGTGGATTCTCTGGTGATGCCACTGGATTGATTCCAGTGACTGTAGTTATTAATTTTGCAAAAATGTATGAAATTGATTTTATTGGTATGAGTGGTCGCTCTGGGTAATTGGTGTTGGACGCCATGTTGAGGTTGGTTCATATGGAGTCTTCAGGGGCTGGACAGGCATGAATAGATACATCCAATTTGTTTGTTTTCTTTGAACAATAACACCCACTGTTCTGCTGTTTCATTTTGGGTGGTCAGTTTCCTCCAGGCTTCCAGTGCTAGATATCCTGTGGGAGACAAGAGTAGGCCTACCCAGTTTTGGGGTGAGTCAACCTACATCCAGCACTGAGTCATTCATCCTCAGTTCAACTCTGGTTTAAATTAGATGGTGATGTTTGCGGTCATCGACATAACAAAAGCGTTTCACATTACTCTTCATAGCCTCAGCTTAACATGTGTGATCAGTTGGATTTATTTGTTGCACACCATAAGAAAATCAGCAAAAAGGAGCTAGGGTTTAACGTGAGTCCTTCGGCCAGGAAATACGTCGTTTCCACATCCTTAGGGTCTGACAAGATGGACCTGAGTTATACAGAAGGAGTCTGAATCCTGTCAAAACTGCATGTTCCACATCCAGTGTTAGTTTAACTGTGATGTTTTCACCCTACATTTATCACCCGTCGAGGTACGAGCACTGAATTCCATATACTGTATATCTGCGGAATATTTTCAGTTATGAAAACAGATCAAGTAAACCTGGCATCTTGAAATCCAGGCATCTTAGTGTTTTCTTGTTTTGTTATATTTGGACATTATTAATGTGCTTAACAAGGTAAACCAGCTGTTGCTTCAGGTGACATCGAAGGTTTTGCCTGTTGGAGAGACCGCATTCTACTCCTCCTGCTCTCAATTAAGCAGGAGCAGTGTCAGGATGTGTGATGATTCTACACACTGCATTGCGGGCTAAATGCAGAGCTCTCTATAGACACGTCTCTCTGTAACACACTGTGATTAGCCACTCTATACACGCACATCTCACTGTAACAGGCTGTGATTGGCTGCTCTGTAGACGCACGTCTCACTGTAAAACATTGATTGGCCGCTCTACAGACACATGTCTGACTAATACACTGATAGGCTGTTGTTTGCATGTCTGGATGTGATAGATGTGTTCGCATGTCACAGGCTGTTCTATAGATGCGTAAATTAGTGGACAGAAATCTGACCCTTACTGGCTTCTCCTCTTAGGTGTGGCTCTGTATGTAGGGGCCTTTGTTAAGCAGGAAGTGGCAGAACCTTGCGCTCATGTCCTTATATTACTCTTCATGAGAGCTGGGCTGGTTCCTGGGCTATTTTCACATTATTTCGCAGTGTGCTTTGGGTTGCTATTCTATGGAAGAATGAAGGACTGCCCAGTCAGCCATAGTCCTGATGGAATGGCATGTCTTAGAAGCATGCTGTGATGAACATGCTCGTTAAGATCACCTGCAAGGTAACCTCAGATCATGACCCCATCTCCTCCATGCTTGGCAGTAGGGAATGCATGTTTAATTCTCATGTGTTTACCCTGTATGAGTCTAACAAAGACCCCAAAATTAATTCAGTCCATAAGACCACTTTCCACTCTGGTTAATAGACAAATGTATACGCTTTAAGGCATATGTTATTATGGCTTCATGGAGGTGGACTCAGAATTTTGGCTGATGCTGTAATCCATATGTAACTTTTCCTCCAGAAGGCTGTATATTGTGTGTATTAATCAAAAGACTTTATATGTCTGATGCTGTGCATCTTGGGATTTCTGATTGCCGCCATTTTGAAGCTACCACGTTTTTGCTACTGAGAGTTTGTCCTGCACCAAGTTTAACTTTAACTTCGATCATATACCATAAGTCCCGAATTCTCCTATACTAACGTAAGTAACATACCATGGTGTCTCTCGTTTGTGTGGAGTGTAATATGTTTAGTTATTCTTCTCCTGTCGTTACTGGTATATTTACCTCTGAGAAGTGCAGATTAGTCGCTAGACTGAGGGAGAAGATTTTAGAGTTAGAGGGGCGCAGCCGGACGTTACGTGAGATTCAGCAAGGGAAGAGTTTAATAGATGCAGTATTAGTGGCTCCGGATACGTCCATGGTAGACAGCCTGTCTCCCCCAGCTCCGACATTAGAGCCTTCACAGCAAGGCGAATGGGTGACGACTCGGCGGCGTAGTCACAAACCCAAACCCTCATCGGCACCATTCGCCCGTTCACGTTTCCAACAGGTTCTCCGCCCTCAGTGAAGCACCCACT
>JAACJT020023418.1:2910-22870 GCA_009936485.2 Gymnarchus niloticus | reverse complement strand
GGCAGTCAACGCCCCCCCTCTAAGACAATTAAAATTTTTTTTTTGTTTTTTTTTTTTTAATTTTTTTTTGGTTTCGCTGCCCCCCCCCCCCCCCCGCATGTGCGCTCCCTTTTGACACCCCTTAGCTCCACGGTGGTCTTCTGAATGCTGGATGGGATCAGACCCGCCGGGGCTGCCTTCATTCCATGGTGTCGTAACTTGTCGGAAAGTTCGGGGGCCACCATAATGACAGGGACACCCGGGGGGGGCAGCCGGCCAGCCGGACCGGAGCTCGGTGTGTGTGTCTACTCCAGCTATTCTGCATGCTGGGTTTAATGTCTTCTTGTGTCTCTGCATGATAGTGAAATTCAACAGAAGATGCACTTGAGCTGTCAAACGCCACATTGTATTTATATGTGTAGCCCCCCGTGGGAAGATTGTTACTACACTAAGAGGAAAATGATACAAGAGAGCGCTTTTGGTAACTGCATTACGGTGATTCATGCATATTAACACTGCTGCCGATTTATTTAACCTGAGAACTTTAGAAACATATCGGCGTTTCTTTGCAGGGCATCAGTCCTGCTGGAAAAAACCCTGATGTCTGTCGTTGTCGACTGTGGGGTTCAACATTACACGTTTGATGTGTTGATCACATGGGTGATTTTCTTTCTGAGACCGTGTATTAATATTACTGTATTAAATCTGTCATGGCAATGGATGTGGCTGAAATGGTTCTTGATGTATGCCTTTACTGTGACAGAGGGAATAACAGAACTTTAATTGTGGAGATAAGTGTCATTAAACACCATTTTAATCTTTTGTGATGGCAGTTCGTCTTGCACAGAGATGCATTCTACCTTTTGTATTGCTGAGCTCCTGTAGCCTGTCTGAAGCACACCTACAATGGCAGGAAAGACCCCCAACAACACCCACTTTTAGGATTCCTGTCCTCTTTAGAAGGGAGACGTGAGCCAGGTCCCTGTTACGTGGGCATTGAGTGTCACATGGAGTGGCTGTTATGAGCGTTTCCAAAATATCCCTTTTTGGGCGATATGGGTTCAGCCTACAAAGGGACGCCGTCTGCCAGAATCACGTTGTTCCCTCATTTGGTTGATATAAATGCATCAGCCTCTGGTCCAGCAACCTTGGTCTGCACGTCGTTTTAATCTTGGCAGGTCTATGGAGATATTGCCCTGTGTGTGGGGTCTATACCGTGGCAGTTTAGACAGTGTGGGACCAGGGATATTGTGCTGGGAATGGTGAATTAGCCAAAGTGAATGGCTTACATCACCGCGGGAGCAAACGTAATCGCATGAGCCATGTGTCTGTTCTGCTCTGAAGAATTTCTTGGTTCTGTTTTTTTCTCGCTATAATGAAGCTGTGAGCTTTTCAGGAGTCTTGACTCGATTGAAGTTCATGGGCCAAAGCTGCAAACCACTGGATTTGCGATAATCTTTTAATGAAATGCAATGCAACACACATACTTAGAGCTGAGGTCAGGCGCTGGGGTGTACAGACGGTTGGCTAGATATTCGGGGTTTCTCATGAAGGTGCTCCCCAGCACTGGATGAGCAGATATAAAGGATGGATGGATGGTTTATCAAGGTAAACATAAAATAACTTTTTAATTAATGCCCTGAACAAACTAAGATTTGCAGAAAGATGGGGAAAAAAAAAAAAAAGTAGCAGAAGATTCAAATCATATTGCGGGATGCAGGTCTCTGCAGTTTCCGGAAAGCACTGGCTACACGTAGCTCTGCGTCGGCTCCTTTCTGTTGAGCGTACTGACTTTTCGGTAATGTGATTGTGATCCCCTGCTTATATCCTCAGGACCTTGATGGGATTTGATCATATTTGTAGTTCTCCACTCAGTCGCCACTCTGTCTACGCACCAGGACGGTGTGTGTGTGTGTGTGTGTGTGTGTGCGGTTCTGCACGTTAGATGTCTCTTTCTGTGACGGTACGGTCACTGGTTCAAATCCTGCAACTGGAAAAAAGTGTCCGTATCACTACTGGGGCCCTTGACTAAGGACCCTAACCTCAAAAGTGAGCTGGGAAAATGGCTGACCCCACGTTCTGACCCCAAGCCTGCTCCCACCTGTACATGTGTCCTCGTGGAGTGCCGGATATGATAATGTGAAAAGCACATTCCAGGCTATTGTGTGAAATGATACAAATGGCAAATGAAGATTTCATTAACCACAACCCTGTTTGTGGGGAGCTGTATAGCTGCAGGGTCAGGAATCTGTACGTTTACCCAGAAGGGTTTGTGTCCCGCGGCTGGCCAAGTAATCGTGTGACCACTGTGCCCTTAATCAGGGTCCTTAACCCCAGCTGCTCCAGATGTGCTAGATGCTAACTGACCCTGTGCTCTGACCCCTGAACTATCTGTTATGGAGATCAAGATGGGGTATGTGAAAACTGACCAGTGTAACTCAGACTTCAAATTTATATATGTTATATATGGCTTAGATCACGATCTTTAGACCAGACTGTATAAGTGGCATCTATGATTCCTGGGCTTTCCTCATGGCACTAACTGTTAGCAATCAAATCTGTAGTGTCGTGCTCTGATAACTGTTTGTTGCAGAAGATGACATCTACGGTTCTCTGGTCAGTCTTTGGATATCACTGCTGGATTGCTTGAGTTAAAAACAGGCTTTATTTTGAAATGCTTTGACATGAAAACAAACCAGCCGCTCTACAGAAATGTACCCACCACTGTTTTCTTTGAGAAAAGTATTAGAATGAATATTTTTATGGTGTTTCGTCTGTTTTTAGATATCCCTACTGAGTCCACTTTAAGGTTTGCTCCAGTGCCTTGAACTGGAGAGCGCCGTAATTTAAGCAAGTTGGAGACCTGCTATACTTTGTGTAATCTTTGTCCTTAGCTCGCTTTTCCGAGCCTCTGGCGTCAGGAGAGGATGGTAGTTTATGATTGGCTAGTTTAGATTAAGCCGGACCATGCTAGCCCTTAAAACCTGTTGATGGTTACTGGTATGATATGAGCTGCATTATTATAAACCAGCTGAAAGTTTTCTGAGGGTCATTTGAATATGAGAGTCATGTCCTTGGCTTTCCCTTGCAGATTTTTACCACCAGCAAAACAAGCCAGGTGTCCAAAATATTTAGTCACCTTCCAGGTATGCAGTGGTTAGAAACAACATCTGGATTTCTTTGAGGGGAACAATGTCTCAGTTAGGCAGCTTGCAGGCTTGCTTTTTAATCCCTGAGTATTTTTGAGTTGTGCTGGTCGCATTTTTGACACTTCTTAAGAAGCTGTTAATTTACACATTCGCACAAAATCTTTTGGCTCTCCTGCGTAGATGTTTCTGAATGTATTTGTGTATTTAGCCAAGCTTAAAAAGTGACCATTAATTTTCCAGCAGTAAAATTGTGGGCTGATTTGGTTTTATATTTTTGTTGTGTGTTACAGCTGTCTCTAATTATAGTGCATTCTGGCCTGTCACAAACAAATTGTTTCTTGTTGTTTCTTTTCGTACTTCAGCTGTTAACAACAGTCAGGGCAGGAGCTGGTCTGCACTGTCAAAGACGACCCATTTGTGATTTAATATGACACATCATGGCCATTATCTTGAGTGCTTTAAAGTAATTTTGTGTACTTCAACTTTTACTGCTTCTGTCTGTTTTGAGACATGCATCAGCCTTCATGTTGTCATCCCTAGCTGGCTAATTTATGCCGTAGTTATAAGGTTCAGTAACTGCTCTGCTTGGACAGTTATCTCAGATTTTTAGCTAGCTGAACCCTTTAAATGAATACAGCTTCAGCCTTTAGGTAGCTTTGGGGGAGGGGAGTCATTTGATTTCAAACGGTGTCAAATACGTTTAAAAATAATTTTACGGTGAGAGCTGGTCATGCAGCCAGCACAATCGACAGACTGCTGCCTTTGACATTTACTTATGTGTGGAGGATGGTCTGCGGTGTGGACGAGACTTTATAGAAAATCTTTCTCACGTAGCCTGTGCATCTGTAAATGCAGGGTGTATTCATTCTTTATGGTGAAAGATGCCAGGTTTCAATGATTTTTTTATTGATAGAATAAAATAAAAGGTATAATTCTCCTCAGGTCTCTCGGGTGGCTTTATTCTGGATTATGGTCTCTCTATATAAGCCATTTTTCCCATTGTTTTTGATCCCTGTGTAAAAAACAAAAAATTCTTCTCTATTCTCGTTGATTTTTCAGGGCACCAGTATGATTTTATTCTGGTTTATGCAATCAAAGTCCTTCCCTCTTCCAGGAAAAAACTTTTGAAATGTTGGTGATATAACAACTCTTAGATTTATTTTTTAATGTCTTTGCCACAAAGAAAACTGCTGTATGCAAACGACAGGTTGACGAGTCTGTTGTACTTTCCAGATAAGAGGGCTGAAGTAATTTATTTTATATGTGCTTCGCTTAAATATACTGTACATTTCAGAAATGCTCCAGTATGTAAGAATAGAGATTTCCATGCAGTGTTATAAGCTTCTCATTGCTTGGCCCCAGTGTACCCGGAAGAGATTTGGTGTAATTATTATCGTTTTAAGAGAGCCTTTGAAGGATGTGTTAAAAATTGTGCGTTTTTTCCTTACATCTAGAAATCCCCGTATTTGAATTCCTGCCTGAACCTGCCATGTATATTAATACCCATATTGGCTATCTGCATGAAGGAGTCCCAGCATAAAGAGCAGATGCGATGTCAGAAAAATATTTGACATTTGCATGAAGTATGAATTCGCAGTAAGAAATCAGTACAGTAACGGCTCAATGCGGTAAGCAGGCCATTGTTTTTCTAGTGTTTTCAATATTTTTATGCACATTTTGCTTATTACTATGAAACATATGGTACTGCAAAGCCATATTTATTACCTCATTAAACTCATTAAGCAATTGGTATTAAGGGTCTTCTTTATCATGCTGGAATCAGCATTTGTCAGTATTAATGGATATTTTGCTGTGATTCACCGGAACCTGGAATAACTGGCAATCTTTCCCATAAGAAATACTGGAAATCACTATTTAAGTTTGAACTGTTCCACATGTGATTTTGTGGCATTTTAGCGACGTCTAGAAACTGCACCCAGTTAATGGGTTATGGAGGTATGCTAATGCTGTTTTTAATCAAGTAGTTTGAATAATCAAACGCAACGTGGGAATCGTAGTTACACCTGCATCTTTGAAATATCAAGTATTGAAAAAACTCGATTTAGGAAATGGTTTGTAATCAATTACCAAAACATTTTGACAATTGTGGTTTTGATAATTTACCATTTAGATGATTTTGTATAATCAGGGTTCTACTGTATTTTTATAATGTGGTGTATTTTATTTATGGTAAAGGTAATTGTTGATGTAAATTATTCGTGCTAAAATGAGTGTCTTCGAATGGTTAAATTACAGCTTCAGTGTAGTGCTTTATGCTAGGTTTACTCGTACGGCAGACAGACAGTAAGAGAGGCGATACTACAAATAGTTAGATTCAGAAAAGCCTCATGATCCAGTCTTAATGTGCAGTGGAAAGTGGGATCTCCCATATTAGCCTAATAGCTACCATGACAGCGTCAGCCATGAGGTGCGCTCACAGGGGGCCCCTGCGTCTGAAATAATGTATGGAAATAGCTGGCTATTTGTCTTGGGGGGGGGGAGGGGTAGGACAGCAGTCAGAGGGAATCCAAAACTGCAGGCGTTCTTCTGGATTCCCTCATCCATCCTGCCGCAAGCGTGGGGGAGATTCGAGTTTCTTCAGACCTGGGCCTGTTGTTTTTGGCTCTGGTCTTCGTACTGTAGAACTGCTTAGAAATGAGTTTTTCGGAAGGTCGCCTCTTCCCTGTAGTAACTGCCGTTGGCTGATAAAGATAATCAGCCGTTTTGGTTTCTCATGTGTCGCCTTTCTTCTCGTTAGCCGGAAATATAAAACGTGGCCCACGCTTTTTTATCACGTGGACGTCGTATACGAGAAACTTTTGAGGGATGAGAATGACGCCGCTTTGGGTCTGAGTGCATGCAGGACATGTAAAGCAGTGTAGTGTCTCCCATTTCCGTGAGCATAAAGCAGGTGGGAAAGGGTTGAGGCAGCAGCACGAGGGTGGGAGATGTACGTCGTCACCTATTCTTAGAGGAAAAAAATTTGCAAAGATATATGGCAGAATGTTCAGAACTACATGCAAATAGTTTGTTTTGAACGTAAAAGCTGTACGAAAAACGTTAATGAAGACACAGGACAGCTTACATAAAGTGAGCTAAGCCCGGAAGGCTGAAAGGCCGACCTCCTCCACACGGGAGGAATTCACCACGCGTCGCATCATACAGTGCCAACATTCCAGCGCTGTTGCTGTTTTTAGATGAGCTGTCGCTCGGTGATGCAATGCAGACATCCACTCCCTGCCTGGGTTACCTCCCTGTGTGGGCTCCTGAGCTGGAATGCGTGGTGGTGGCCTGTCCGCTGTCCGTATTTTAAATCCCTGGTTCTCCAATTCAGACGAGGGCCAAGGCAACATGCCACCGGTGGTGCCTTTTTGTCGTGGTGATTAAAAACGGGTTTGACTCCACTATTGGGAAAACAATGAAAAGTAGCTGTGAAGTCACAGGCAGGGCTGCAACAAGTTGGCTGTTCGTATACTTTTCTTAAGATGTGGGCTTATTTGGCTTGTAGATAAACTGTACTTGTCTCCAGTGTGTAGGTGCAATCAGCTTGTATCCAGATAGCAGGTAAATTTCACTGGTGTCTGGACTGTAGATAAATTTAGCCTGTGTCTAGATCGTAAGGTAAGTTTCGCAGAGATTTCTGCGTCAAGTGAATACTTTTAGTACTAAATCCGTACATTTCAATATTGTATAACCCGTTTTTTTGTGAAAGGCTGAATCTCACAGCTGCTCTGGCCCGACCGTTGGTTATGTAACAGTGAGAGCTTTCCGAACCACTGCGGGAACGATGAACGAGTAGCAAAATGAAAGAGTACCGCTGCTTAAGATTCGCCGTTGAGAGGTTGAGTGGGGCAGCCATTCATTGGAGTTGTTTCCTTGCAGCATAATACCAGCTCTCCCTCAGATATGAGATTTCTTTGTTATCCCAATCAATAGATTTAGTTTCTTTTGTATTCTCCCTGAACTGAGCTTGCTCAGTTGTAAGACTGTAACAATATTAAAGGCTGCTGTACAGATGGAAAAGTCATTTGGTGGCTAGTATTAATGTACTAATATTTGTGGTAAAATATGGCTACTTCGTGAGAATGGTAGTGAAATTGGCTGTAGTTCTGGGAGCTGGTTGGGATTGAGACGCGACGTCGCCTTTCTCCCGATCAGCTCTCGCATTCTGAGGTGGCTTTTGCCCCAGAAAGAGATGAGATGGGATGCTTCAAGTCCCAGCTCTGCCAAGAACTTTGTTGACTGCCTGTTAATTCCCCTGCGTGTTCTGTCTCTGATACGTTTTGGGAGTGCTTCAGGAAGGCGAAGCTTCATTATGGACATGTGGACGTGTTTCAGGATGACGATTTAGTAGCATTGTGATCATTTTGCAAATGAAATATCAGTTGGTTAAGACAATCAAATACATGTGAAAAACGCCCCGGAGCCCTCTGCAGTACTCCAGGCAAAGTTGCTCTGTTATTGAAGATCAGCTCATATACCTAATGACTGGACAAATGAGGCTTCAAGACCCGTGTTGGTGGGAGTATCCTGAACTATCAAACAATTGATGCTGGTAGCCTGGTGCTAAATGAGGCTTCAAAACCTGTGGTGGGTGGGAGTATCCTAAACGAATCAACCTATGCTGACACTAAATGAGGCTTCAAAACCTGTGGTGGGTGGGAGTATCCTAAACGAATCAACCTATGTTGACACTAAATGAGGCTTCAAAACCCATGATGAGTGGGAGTATCCTGAACTAACCCATCAGTGCTGGCGCTAAATGAGGCTTCAAAACCCGTGGTGGGTGTGACTATCCTGAACTACCAATCAATGCTGGCACTAAACGAGGCTTCAAATCCTGTGGTGGGCAGGACTTTCCCGAACCAGCATTGACTGGTAGTTTGGGATGCTCCCACCCACCATGGGCTTTGAAGCCTCATTTGTTCCAGCACTACATTTAGCTGGTGTCTCAGTGGACTATAGAGTGTCCCTGACTGTGACATGCATGGCCCACTGATAAAGCTTGGCCAGCCAGCCTGAGCCTCTGAAATCCTTTGCTTCATGATCAGTCACCCTCTTGGACGTCTCCTCTGATTATCCCTTTAATGAATATTTTCTTTGTCATACTTTGATAGAGGCAGTGCTTAGGTGAACCCTTAATTCACTAATTAATTTTCTTTTAGTGTTGTCAGTTAATTGGATTGTAATTCTTTTGTACGTGATACCTGAGTCTGTCCATCCATCCGTCCCCTAGGTCAAGGTTAGCGGGGGGCCTGGAGCCTGTCCCACACGTCGTTGGCCTGCCCCTTGGACAGGATGCCAGTCCATCACAGGGCACATAAACACACAGTCATACACTGTAGTCAATTCAGTGATGCCTTTTACCCAAACTGCCTGATGGAGCCCGGCTGCCTGCACAACACAGGACACACACACACACACACACAGAGCAGAGGTGGGATTTGAACCCCCAGGAGTGAGTCAACGGTGCTACCTGCTGAGACACCATGACACAATTGTGTAAGCTTGTATTGTAAGGGCTTGATACATGGAGGTTAAAGTTTCAGCTGTCATCAGGGATAAGCCATGGAAATTGACAACAATCCGCCCCCCCCCCAGTGACAGGGACGCTCATGTGACAGGATATGGGGAAATGATTTTTAAAGGTAGCGTTGTGCATAAATTTCATCTAGTCTCCCCTGAAATGAGGATTTTCTGTCACCCCCCTATTTGTGTTTGGAGCGACATGATAGCTTCTCAGTTTTTCCTGCCATTTTCTGCAGTAAACGTATTTGCTTTGATGTTCGTAAGCTTGTCATCGACATGCCAGCTCAGTGAAATGGTCAGGATTATGTGTTTGGAGAGATGCTGGATTATTAAAACTATGAAAGTTTGTAGTTAGCCGTGACACTTTTTTGAGTCCCCCCATAGTCATATCTACAGCCTAGTAGTCACAGATTGTGCTAAAATCTCTGTGAGGTAGCCTAAGATCTGTGATAAGATACTGATACACAGACTACTTAAAGGAATCCAATGGTATACATGTGACGTTTCCTTTAGCTCGAACATGTGGGTGTCATTTATGATCAGGGGCTGCGTTGAACATAATGTAACCCTCACGTAATAGGGACCCACCTGCTGACATCTTCCACAGAGGGTTTAGAAAGTGTGCCCTGTCATTAAAGGGACAGTAAATAAATGTCAAACCAATATTCATTCTCCTGGTTTAGTTAAAGCTTTCACAGACTTGAAGAATTAGGCCTACAATCTTGTGTAAGGCCTGTTTTATTGGTGGGGTGAAGGTAGCTCCACCAAACAGCCGAAGATCTGAGATCGTATCAGGGGTCAGATACGCTTTTCACCTGTGCTGGGTGAAGTAAAGATCACCAGGGCTGTGGAGTATTCTCTCAGTGGTCGTCTCACAGCTTTGATTCTCTTTGGGAATGTTTGGCACGTGTTCTCTGGTCAACCATGCAACTGATCAGGTGAATTATTTCCTTAGGCATCCAGTATGTGCCAAAATATACTCGCCTTTTCAAAGAACTGTTGGGGATCAAAGTACACCCTGCAGGGGACTGTCACAAATAAACTTGGGTGGCCAGCCTTAACATTCTGAGGCACACTGCTATTTTTAGAGCCGCAAGTAATTATTATCATGCGTTTTTACAGTGCAGAGTCATTTAATCATCAAACGATACTCTGGTGTAACAGTTAGGACTGGTATATGTTGTAATTTTTAATGAAGCCAATAAACCAAAGCAAAGAAAAGATTTCTTATGACTACAGACAAAAATGATGAGTGCCAGTCTGTGTCGGTACAGCTTACGTTTCAGTTTGTGTTTAAACTGCTGAAACAGAATCAGTATTAAGTAAATGGAGCTTTGCACAATTATGGTGAAAACTGAGTTAAAAATTGGGTATACTATTTGTGCATCGCCTGAATTCTGCTTATTGAGGCTTTGTATGGTCCCTGTCCACACAACATCTCAAGACAAGGCTTTTGATTACAGGGTAACGTATGTACAGGCAGAGTTGTCCCCAATGGCTATGGGATGCTCAAGGCCCTCTCTGTATGGGCAGAGCTGTCCCCGATGGCTATGGGATGCTCAAGGCCCTCTCTGTATGGGCAGAGTTGTCCTCGATGGCTATGGGATGCTCAAGGCCCTCTCTGTATGGGCAGAGTTGTCCTCGATGGCTGCTGGATGCCCAAGGCCCTCTCTGTATGGGCAGAGTTGTCCCCGATGGCTATGGGATGCTCAAGGCCCTCTCTGTATGGGCAGAGTTGTCCCCAATGGCTATGGGATGCTCAAGGCCCTCTCTGTATGGGCAAAGCTGTCCTCGATGGCTGCTGGATGCCCAAGGCCCTCTCTGTATGGGCAGAGTTGTCCTCGATGGCTGCTGGATGCCCAAGGCCCTCTCTGTATGGGCAGAGTTGTCCCCGATGGCTATGGGATGCTCAAGGCCCTCTCTGTATGGGCAGAGTTGTCCTCGATGGCTGCTGGATGCCCAAGGCCCACTCTGTTGTTTGTTGGTGGTCTTACAGCCCCTTCCATGATCCTATGAATCCTAGAGCATGTTCTCGCTGTCCATCAACAAAATGCAGCTCAGGCTTCTGCATGAAGATATTACTGCGACAATGACACGCACACGTGTTTTCTGTTTGCCTCCACTGTAGTGTTGTCGCAATATTTGGCCTCTTTCTGATTCCCGAAGCACCATGGGAGGGTGTAACCAAAGCCACATGGAGCCGAAGGCATGAGGAGTTCAGCACTAATGATGTTGACAATGTGGAAAAGTGCGGTTCGCCGTTTGGAAATTGCTGTGGGCCCCGTTTTTGAGGATAACTGGTTCCAGTTGGTGGGGATGAAAAAAGGAGGGCTCCTTGTGTATTGTCTTAAATGCTATGGCCCTGGTGTTTTGACAGCCTGTGTGGAAAGACCCATTTGGCAGAATGAGCTTGAGAACCATCCTCGCTTGTTGTTTCTCTGCTTGCCTGATCAGAGTAAAGCAGGCTGTAAGATGTTTCCTGCAAATCCATGTTAACGATTACCGAAGATTTGTTTTGGAGCATATAAGTCACATTTTAAGATATTCTGACATCCAGCAAAGTCAGTTTTTCCTGGGACTTTGTGTAGTTGTCGTACGCAGTGACGGGGTCGTATGCTGTGAGAGACCCAGTTGGTACCAGATCGCCACGTTACCTTCTCAAGATGGAGGCACAGGAAGCTTAATGGGCTGCTTTCACAGCCACAAGGAGACTTGGCACTTTGATTTGATCTTGATTGCCAATTCGGTACTCGTATGAAGGGGAGTGAAGAGAGCGCCATCTGCAAGTAATGTTGTGTTTGCCACGGCAAATATTACTTTTCCTGTCTGGTTCTGCAGACTTTACACCTCAGAGTAGTGCTGGACTGGCTGTGCCTGTGAGCAGAAGGTTAATTAGCCTTCTCCTCAAGGTCAAGTGTCCAGTTGCACATTCTCGCATCTTTTTTGACTTGAAGATGTAGCTCCTTTCTGCTGGCTGAAGCCCCACATTTACCAATTTAAATTCCAGTTTATGGAAAACTATGGAAAAAAATCCATAAATTAAACATGGTACACATAATGAAAAAGCTAGAATTTTTTTTTTTTTTTTTTCGTGTTGATGAATAATAAATTTGTTGCTCGGAAACCATTGTTTAAACCTTTGAAGAAATATCCTTAGTGCTGATGTGAATGCTCTTAAAACCAATGCTTGTTATCAATTACTATCTCTTGCTTTTTTTAGTCCTTGAAATCAATTTTATGGTGTAGTCACAAATTTCAAGTTAAACAATTTGACAAAGAGCTCGCTACATCCTTGAACAGAAGCCGTGCATCTGTTGTATGGCTGAATCTTTGTGCTAGGATATTTTACTGTATATAGCGTGGCCAAGCTTTGCTGTACGTGGACCTCAGGGAGTAAACAAAGGTACGTGTTTCAGACCAGCAATGTTTCCTGAATGAGTCATGTAGGTTATATGTTACATATCAACAATTTCAGCAAGGGGCCATAGCAGACCGTTTTTTTATGGGGATGCATGATGAAGGTAGAGGAGCCGGACGGCTGTTTTACGAAATCTCAGCGGCACCCGTCCGTCCTGCCTTCCTACAAAACATCAGCAAGTTTTGAAGCTGGCCTTCAGAAAGATTTTGTGCTCCGAGGAATTCTGACTAAATTAAAGTAAGAGGATTAATCCTGTCGTATTACCCCTGGTGGGGGTAGAAAGAAGAAAGCCTGAAGGGTGGTCTATGTACAGAAAAAGAGACGAGCGAAATCAGGTACCAATCACAGTGTCCCACCCCCTTCCACCTGCTGTCACCGAATTCCAGTCCTCACCATTTTCACGGTCGCGTCAGGCGATGATTTACTGTACGTGGGATTCATTCCGTATTCCTGATTTGGCTCATCTTCTCACCCATCTTCATTTCTGGCCCCAGTCATAGACACACCTTTGTGTTTTTAGGCTGATGTATAGGATTTGTGCAGATCAGCTTGGTTTACCAGCCCCTCCCCCATCACCCACTGCTCATATTAATAGCATAGCATCATTTTTTCCCACGTGTTTTGGCGTCTTGCTAATGTACAAAAGTACAGTGTCCTCCTGGAATGGCTACTTGCCAGTGAATTAGAGTGTGTCCTGGTTGCTGCAGACCCCTGTGTTCCAGGTTCACATGAGTAAGGCCAGGTGAGCTGAGTGCGGAGCCTTCAACAGGCATCCTGACACACAGAGGAGTACTTTAAAGGTCATTGGGCCATATCAGGCTCAACCCCAATCATAGCTTTCTTCGACGGATAACATTCTTGCATCACTGACTCTGGCCTTTTCCTGTGAATGGTGACTACGTTCATCCATGTTTTAAACGGAGTTGAAGATATGTCTTTACAGTAATGCACCTTATTTCAGTATCGAGCTGTTTGCTGAGTAGTCACAAAACTTTGCCAGGGCGCCCTTTCTGATGCCAAAACTAACTCGGACATTTTCTTGCCTCGCCCCAGCAAAGCAAGCGTCACCGATGGAGTTTAGACAGATTCTTTTAATAATTTGTGGTGGAAATTGATAAATAAAAACGGTCATTTAAAGGTCCTGTAGATGGCTTTTCATTGAAACGTTAGATGAAATCCCTAATGAAGCAAAAAGTTCATATCAGTGCATTGGAGTGTTGCAGCTGCATGCTGCTTTCTTGGGTTATTTTGGAGTGAGCCCTTGTATCAATGGCAGATGTTCTTCACATATGCTGGAAAACAGATATTGCATTTTGTGGAGAGCTGATATGCATTCACAGAGCTTGGAGAAGAACACTAAACATCAGGCCGGTGTCCTGCTGCCAACCCCTGGCATAAATGTAGAATGCATCCGACAATTTCAGAATCACAAGTAGAACGTGTTCAGTATTTTCTTCTAGTTATATAAATAAATTTAGGTCACATGGGATGCACACTGATTGATGCACTGTTTTCTAATTTGAGAAAACTGTCGGTAAGCACTGCAAGGAAACTATGATGTCAGGAACATTTTAAGCAATCGACTGAGCAAACACACACTACACGGACATACTGGAATCTCCCAATATCCTTTCTTAAACTTGCATGGCTTTTTGAATAGTGATAAATTTCAATTGTTACCAGAGTTGTCTGTAACTGCAGTCACTGTGAAATACTGTATGACCTCAGCATGATTTGACTTAGCAATTCAATAAGAAGGTATCACCTGCTTCCAGGGTATACAGCTCGTAATTACTTCAGCTGACAGTAATTTTATGAGCCGACGGGGGAATTATCAGCAGGCAAAGGCTGACGCTGATCTGTCCTACTTCAGCTTTTAGATTTTCTTGTATCGTTGGTCTCTCTTTCGCTGAATATTGTCTCACTTTATTCCAGTCAGGTGATGCACTTACCGGTGGATACCAAGAAAGCTCGGTCCCCTCAATGCAGGCTGTTCTGACAGATGTTTGGGGGTGGGAACTGGGGAGGTGTGTCGGCTGTTCGGGGGTGGGGACTGGGGAGGTGTGTCGGCTGTTCTGACAGATGTTTGGGGGTGGGGACTGGGGAGGTGTGTCGGCTGTTCTGACAGATGTTTGGGACATGTTCGTCCTGAGGGTGGTAATATTACAGAATGGGAAAGCTCTGTAGGGGTGAGGATTTAAAAACCCAGTGGGATCCGGAGCCCTGCAGATAATGAGGTCCCCACCCTTTTGCTGCTTGATAACCTAATACAAGAGTACTGAACCTGACTGCGACTACAACCGAGGGGAAGGGTGACCATTTCACTTGACAGCAATGATCTTTGTGATGGGCTGGTGTTGTTTGTGGGGCCCATTTCCTGACCCTGTGTTTCCTTCCGTGAACCTAAATTGCCACATTTGTACGTCTGTCCGAGCGCATGACTCATCCACATGGCATGAGATGCCACTGGGAGGAGATATATTTGTACTTGTTATATATTTGTTACAGCGCCATGGGTCCAAAGAAACCACATTAGTACCTAGGATAGCTGTTTTGGCAATATCTTGGGTCTGCGTTTCAGTGTTATGATAAACTTCATGTAACGTGAGGTGATGTGCAGTACATTACTTGGGGCTGTTTGCGTTGGTTTTTTTTGTCTCTAAGGTTTTATTAGAAGGCAGTCATAATGCCGGCCATTGGATCTCTGTAGAAAATGCCACTTTTCCATGATCGGTGTTGCACAACCCAGTGATGGCTTGGATGTCAAGAAGAGTCAATATCATCCTGACATCTGTCCCGATTCGTTTGCTGCTGTGATCGGAGCGTGTAGGTCACCTCAGCCAGATTGACGCTGAGCATGTGGACTTTGGCTTCTTTTTGTATGCTGAACTGGTTATCCTATGGCCTTAGGATCAGTTAACCTCCTATAACCCTTACTTTGCCTAAATAGCCAAACTGATCCGAGGTTATCCGTCTTCATAACCTCCCCATCGCCATTGCATCCTTACTATATCTGGGGCTCGTCTTGTCTTGTGTGCTGTCTGCTGCAGTACGGTTTTGTAAGGACTTTGGTGTTGGGGACGAGAATCCAGCCGTCAAATCAGATGGCTGCAGCTGACCGTCACTTAGGGTTGCATCACATGCAGTAACGGTAAGAACCGGCCGAATTATTGGGGGAGGAGGGGGTTGATTTTGCTGAGAAAGGTCTAGGGCTGAAATATGAGAGAAGGGTGTCACTTCTAAGACATCCTTCTCATTCCAGCCATTCTCACCATTGGACAAACGTTAGGGTTGTCATGATTCTGTCCGTACATTGTTGTTTTGTTTTTTTTTCTGGTTTGGCCCACACTCCTCCTCCTCCGCTTCTTCCTCCTCAGAGCTTTCTCACTTCGGTGTTCGCGCTCCCCTGCCTTCTTCTTCCCACACTATCCCTTCCCACTCGTTTTAGTTTGTTCTCCATCGCCGCGAGACCGAAGGAAGGGGGATCTTTCTCATCCGTACGCTAAAGCAGCCGAACCACTCGTTGCCACGGTAACAGGGAGGCTCGCACCAAAAATATATTCCGTAAAGCATCTTTTATACCTCCCACTGCATTCTGCCTCCAACTGCACACATCTGAATTTGTAAAAATGTGTAAAGACGCTGATGTGCACGTCTTTCGCTGCAATGGGAGGCAGGGATGGTGCTGTGGACAGATGATACCTGCCCTTTATGATCCAAAGGATCCACTTACATGTCGACCCCCCCACTGTAGACTTGCTGGATTTCAGCGTTTTCTACAACATGGAGTCCATATCGTCTTATCCCTTTCACTGTGGGGTGGGTGTGTGCTCCACCCTCTTGAGATGTTTGAATCGCGGTTAATCAACTACTCAAGGTCATCCTACAAACATTACAGACTCCCTGTCTTGGTAATTGGGTTAGTTTCATGCTACAGTTTGTGAAAACATTAAAAAAAAAAAAAAAAAAAGTCCATCCATTTTTTTTTGTTCAGCTAAATGAAGTTCATTCAGGAAGGACTCATTGTTATGCTTTTTAGATGGGTTCTCAGGAAGGCTCTGTGCTGAGCATTTCAAAGTAGTTCAGAACACATTTATTACATATGTGCAAATAAAAAGTCAACTTTCAAGAAATGTTTCATTAATATCAGTGATATATTTTTTTTTGGACCTTGCCATTATTAATCTCTACTTGAGGAAATTGTCCATTTAACAAAAACATTGTCTCTAAGTTGTGAATACGGCGGCCATGTCGCAAAAGTGTACTAAAAATGATGTGTGTAAGAGGGAAAGCTCATCACCAGGCTACTGTTTAATGCATCACTCTCTTGAGAACAGTTTACTTGGGGCTTCAGCTGTCAAGGCGTATCAGCTTGTATTCAGGGTACCAATTAGTTGATATGGAACTCAATTATATCGTTTTTTTCTTGGTGGAGGGGTGTCGATTTTGCATTGGAGCGCGCGCACACACACACACACGCACACACACACGGCGCCCCCTGGCGGTAACATTTTAGTGACTCCCAACGCCACCTTTTTTTTTTAACTCCATTTGGTCTTTGCGCCGAATTGTTCTGTAACTTGTCCTGGGGCACCTCGCAAACCCCGCCACTATTAGTGTCGTGACGAAGTTGCTTCAATGCATTCGCTAATAATGGTAGAAAAGAGGGTTTTTTTTTTGCTGTGTTGCAGTGGGAAATGCTGAAAAGATGGCAAGCGGAGGCTGCGCTGTCACTGCTGGATCCGTCCGTCGGAGATGCAGTGCAGTCTGTATGAGCAGCCCACTATCCCCCCTTTCTGATCGTGTGTCGGTGCTGCAGCGTGCAAGCCCAGCATTTTTGTTGTTCGTTTTATTTTTTAGCATCATACGTTGAAGGCACTAAAACAGGAGCCTCACCTCTGCAGTTTCAGATCGCGTGTGCTTTAGAGCCACGAGGTAAATGATGCTCGCCTAAGGTAACCTGCTGTGGCAGAAACACGCAGCCCCTCCATCGTTTAAGTCATTGCATAACCTTTCAGACCTTGTGATCGGAGGTTGATCCCTAATCTGCCAGCCTCCCATGTGCAGGCTGACTGGGATTCTTAGGAGCTCCATGCTTTGCCATCACGCAGAGGAGCAAGTTACATTTCCATTCCAACGCCCTCACACACGCTCTCTCTCACACACAGCGCCTTCCCCTCCTTCCTCCCGCAGGAGTATAAGGACCCGGTGCCGATTGCCTGCCTCTCCGCAGCTGAACTCTCTTGACTGTTGGCGGAGATGCTCCCCGTAGCAGTACAGCGTCGCGTAGCCCTCTCTCCATGCCTGGTCGCCATGCCGCTGTGTGAGAGTCACAAAGCCAGGCATCAATAGCAGGGTGAAGCTCAGCCTCGGCCGCTGGAAGGACATGCCCAGGGATGTGATGTGATTTGTGATCTTTTTCTTTTTTTAATTTTTTTTTTTTTCTTTTTTCCTCCCCCCATCCCACCACCACCCCAAGAAGATCAACCGTCACGGTGATCCTTATGCTCCTCATTGCTTGCAATGTTTTTTGCATGTTACTGTGCACTGAGGACGAACGTGAAGGTAAGGCGGCGTCGGTGCGCGCGTGCGTTTCGGCGGGGAGAGCAAGTCGGTCTCGTGCGTGCTTTAATCCCGCGCGTGCGGGGCGCGCGGGGGGGGGGGCGCGCTGGGGGCACAGGTGGTCTCCGTCTTCGCGGACCGCGCGCCCGGCACCCCGTGACGAGAGCGCATCGCACCCCCGGCTGCTGGACGACAAGGAAAATGAACGTAACCCACTGTGATATCGCACATAACGGGCATCTCGAAGCTCTTTTTTTTTTTTTGCAATCGTTAGCCTGTATAAAAAAAAGTAGCAGAAAGCGCCTTTTTACCTTAAGGCAGGCACGCGAAATAATGCATGCATTCCAGTTGCGGGGAGGAAATTTGCAGCGAGCCACAGTAACAAAAGGCTCCTGCAGCCCGTTTGTAAAAACTCTGGCCTCTTGCTCCCCTGGAGCAGCGTGGTTACGGTGGTCTGCGTCACGCCTGCCCCCCACACACTTGCAGCTGACCCCCCTGTTCTTCCCCGACGGGTCCTTTCACCTCACATCTTGTTCGGTCGACCGGGTCCACTGTGGTGGGCGTCTGCTTGGGAGCGGGGATCTCCTCAGTGTTAAGTGGGCTTAAAGCTGAGCGAGGGGAAGCCACCGGCCCGATCGGGGTGATCGTGGCACTGGGTTGTGGTGTGGGTGGGAAAAGGTGAGAGGGAGGTAACGGGGCTACTGCTCCGCAGCCAGCCAAATAAGTTTCAATACTGCTGCCTCCGTCGGCAGGGGGCGCTCATTTGGGTAGAACTAATATTGCGTATGCTTAATTTTTTAATTTTTAAAATTTTTTTTCTCGGTTGGATTTGAGACAAAGATTTTGGAAAGTATTTAATTTTAGCAGAGTTCATAAGGGGGCGGCATGGTGGCTCAGTTGCTTCACACCTCCAGTGTTAGTGGTTCTAATTCCGCCTCCACTCTGTGTGGTGAGTTTGTATGCTCTCCCTGTGTTGTGTAGTTTTCTCTGGGTACTCTGGTTTCCTCCCAGTCCAGAGGCACACAGTCAGGCTAATTGGCATCTCTAAATTACCCATGTTGGGTGGCTTCTGCAGTCGACTGGCATCCCATCCAGGGTGTATACCTGCATTGTACCCTATGCTGCCTGGAGTAGGCTCCAGGTCCATGGGCAAACCTGACCAGAATAAGTGGTTAGATTATGAATGGATAGTTGATGAGGGAGATTTTTGGGTTGGGGTCTTTCCAGAAGGGCAGAACGTGTTGTAAGATGTTTTGAATGCAACAGTATCCACTCATGATTTGTGAATGCAGCTGTTATTAATAAGCTCAAAGCATTCCATTTAAGCTCGGTCAGCAGTCCTTGTTTCAGGACGGTTGTGAGTCCGTAGGTCTCTCAACTTCAGTGCCTGCACCTTCTGTGTCGAGGCCCAGCTTGTCATTTCCAGCTAGAGATCGGCTCTCAGACAGTAGAAGTGACTGCTGGAGGGTATCAGTGCATTGAGGGTGAGTATGAAGGACCTCGTATGACGGCAAGCCCTGGAGGAAGTTATCCTGTAGCTGCTTATCTGTGCTGGATACCGATGGCACCTGCGTTTTGAGGCTGGAAGAAAAGCACACGTGGCTCCCAGGGACACATCTGGTGTCCTGCAGTGAACCCTCAAACCACTGAGGTTAAAGGTCAGCTTGGATTAGCTTTTGTTCAGAGCATGCGTGTCTGGTACCTCATTCTGTCTGACAGGTCTGTGTTCAAGACGTCTTGGAGCATCTTGGCCATATCCTGGAGATTCTCCTGCCGTCGTTCTGCAAACCAGACCGCCCTGTAATCTCGGGGAGGTCGATGCCGTAGCAGAGTAAAGCACATCTTGGGGGCAGTGAAGTGTAACGATTTCTAGCCCCTCACCGAATGTTATTGATACGTGGAATTCCACATGGTGATCCTCAGGAACTTTCCACACACTGTGGTGTGAAACGTGAGAACCTGCAGTCATTTCCATTGCCATAACTGCACAGCACTACAGAACAGCGTCGTCTTCAGCAGACGTGTCTTTGCCGTGTTGTGGACTAGCGGCACATGCGTGTGTCTTTCAAGGAAATCTGCTCAGATCGTCTCCCATCTTCGGCAGGACTCGTCTGGAAATATTGATATGTGATCTGCTGTATGATAATACTTCTTGATGTTTTTCCACTGACGTGTGCATACGTGAAGGACAATAACGATTTATGATATGCATCAGCTAATTCATAAATGGCAACCTCGTGCATTTTTCTACTGATGCCCCCCCCCCCGTGTACAATCAAACCAAGCACCGCAGGAGAGTCAGGATAGGGCCGCGCGGTTAAGG